>CAKALU010036571.1:0-19402 GCA_916700995.1 Hozukius guyotensis | reverse complement strand
TATATCTTCTGCAAAAAACAAAAAGGCTAGTAAAACGGTGAGTTTGTGCTCCCATTTTAATGTTTTTACTTAAGTTACTATTATGTATTTATTTATATTAGCCCCTGGCATGTTTTGTGTTTTATGTTACTTTTTAAAAAAACTATTTTTATGTTTGTTTGTTTTTATTTATCCTTTGTTTCCTTTATATGTATTGTTTACCCATGTATTGATTTGATTGATTTAATTTTTCTTTGTCTTGTTTACAAATTTATAATAAAGTCTATTGAAAAAAGAAAAAAGTGTTATATAGGACTGGGGAACATAGGACCCAGGGAACTACGAATGACCCCCACATGACCACCTCTACAAGCTGCAACACAAATCCAAAGCAGCCTTCTGAAGGAGCGGGACATTCAAACCTTTAAAGGCCCAGCACATGTCTGATTGTGCTGCTTCACAACTTAACCTCACCTGAACTACTGTAAAACACCTCTAAAACACTTTGTGCCACCATTACTGCTGCTTCTGCTGCTCATGTAGTATTTTATAAAGAAGCTGAGCTGCCACCAGATGATATAGCATAGCTCAATGTACTGATATTTGAGGAGGACATGACTGTGTTAGCAGCACTGCTTCCTGCTGGTAATTGAACAACCATCCCTGTGGACAACTTACAGTGGGAACATTGCAACTCTTTCCAGCGGATCTACTATCTGCCAAGATGCCGGGGGACCACTGCTTCACCTGGTAAGAGTTTGCTGCTTGTGCTAACATGACTGTTGATGTCTTGCTCTGTCCGTGAATGCTTCTTTACATCTGCTGCTGTTGACCTTCTTGGCTGTTGGCTCATCTGCTTTAAGTGACGTCTTGCTGTCTGATGCTGTTTGCTTATGCTTCTGACTTGACTTCTACCTACAGTATGCAGTGTATTTGCTTCTATATTGATTGTGAAATAGTGGTTGAAGTTACTTGTTCTTTGGTTGGTTGTTTGGCACCTGGATGTTGTCATTCTGTGAACTAGTTGTTGGAATATGGATTTATGAGTATTAGAAGTGTTGACGGGCTGAATTGTGTCATAATTCCCCAAGAATCATTGACTCAATGTTGTATGATAATAGCACTAGATTCAAACTTGACTTTTGCCTTCATATCAGCTGAAACCAGTGTGTTTATGTGACTGCTTGCTTTGTTTGATTTATTTTTTCACTAAAAAAGATGTTCACTAAAAAAGATGTGTCCTATCTTGACTATGACTTGCTCAAAACTACATGTGATTATCATAAAGTGGGCATGTCTGTAAAGGGGAGACTAGTGGGTACCCATAGAACCCATTTTCATTCACATATCTTGAGGTCAGAGGTCAGGGGACCCCTTTGAAAATGGCCATGACAGTTTTTCCTCGCCAACATTTTTGCGTAAGTTTGGAGCGTTATTTAACCTTCTTCGTGACAAGCTAATGTGACATGGTACCAATGGATTCCTTAGATTTTATAGTTTCATATGATGCCAGTATCTTCACTCTAGCTTTTAAAAACATGCTACAACCTAAAAATTGCAAGTTGCGTTAATGCGTTAAAGAAGTTGGTGACGTTAAAACAAATTTATTATCGCGTTAACTTTGGCAGCCCTGCTATTAACACTACCTTTAAAAAAAACACATTGACATTATTTAACTACAAAAAGGGATGAGTAAATGTGATTTCTGTTGGACTTTAAAGTTGGGATAAAGAGGGTCAGATCTGGTTCACAATAGGCCACTTCTCTCTGTGATAGTTGACGATCAGTATTGGACAATTCTCACTGATGGGTTCGCCAAATTTGTTATCGCTGGACAATAATTAATCAACAATTATTGTCTGCTGTACTCTATCCTTTTTTCAAATTTGTTAATAATGCCTACTGAGAGCAATACTGTCTATGGGCATCGAGGCACAATACTTTATCAGAAGACAATCATGCTTTCTTGAATAACGCTGTTAATGGAAACTGCATTGAGAAGCTACAATATGTATACGAATGAACATGCATGCAAATTTCACAGACAGCATCAAACCGTACTAAGTTGGGGGAATTTTAAGCCCCCTTGCAGTTTTTTGCTGGTCATTTTATATAATTGAGCCTTTTCCTCTTTACCCAGTTGGGGAGTTAAAATATTCCCATTCCTTAGAAACAACAACACAGATGAGCGATATCTTTTAGCAGCAGAACGGATCGTAAAATCACTCCGTAAAATGAATAGGTCCACAAGCAAGAAAAAGTGCGATGAAAAAGTGCTCTTCAGTTGTAATTGTCATAATTGTACAGAGTATTACCCATCTGGTACATTTCCTCATAATGTTGGTCATATATCAAAGCCTTAAAACTCCCCTCTGATCTGCCCTCTGCTGTTGTAGACGCACACACACACACACATACACACAAACACACACTGTTTCAAATGAAAAGATGATAAAATTCAGTGCTCTTGGTAGCTGATCTGACAATAAATCATGTCTGTTTAATGAGCAGAGGGATAAATGACAATGTCAGCAATTAATTAGGAATGTATCTTCAGTCTGTCATGTCTGTGTGTGTGTGTGTGTGTGTGTGCGTGTGTGCGTGCGTGTGTATAGCATGCATGAATGTACCTCTGTCACGTCAGTACCTGTCATAATTAAACCTGACAGACGTTGATATGATAGTAAAAAAGATCTAAATATAGCCAGGAGGAGCTGTCTGGATGCAATTCCAAGTCATATTTAGCCATCCAAGCCACACTAATGCGTGGTAATTATCCCATAATGAAACATGAGTGCTCCTCGTAGTGTTAGAGGCGTCACTTCAGTCGGTGTGCGGGGTGTTGTCTGTCTGTACTATAATCCTAATCCCTCGTCCTAATCCTTCCATACTGCACCTGCTGTTGCTACTACTACTAATGATAATAATAAACCCTTAATTCCTGTAACACTTTGCTGTATCTACTGTAAACACAGTAAAGCATGCCAATAATAACGGAATGGATACAATGGAAAAATATTATATTATCCCGCTTATTACACGGCTACTTACTTAAGAAATCAATAATTTGACACAAAAAACAGTCCGCCAGAGTCCGAAATCAGAAATGCGCCCATAGCAACGGTGTGCTATAAAGAAATAGCAGAACGCCATGATTGACCAATCAGAATCGAGTATTCAACACAGCCGTGTAATAATCTATAGTAATATAACGCTTTTAAAGAAGTCATTCTGCATAATGATTACTTTTACTTTTGGTACTTTAAGAATATTTTGATGCTAATACTTATGTACTTTTACTTAAGTAACATTTTGAATTCAGTTTTACTTGTAATGGAGTATTTTTAGACTGTGGCATTTCTACTTTCACTTAAGTAAAGAATTTGAGTACTTCTTCCACCACTGGTAGCACTCCCCCTCAGGTTAACACCGTTATCTCTGTCTGAAATGTTAGTGCTGTTAGCACCGTTGCCTTCGCCATGTTGAGAGCTGTTGAGAGGCAATAGAAATGCTCCCAATCCCGTATTTAGTACCTTTAATTATTAACACCTGTCAAAATGTCTGCTGTGAAAAATGTCTATAATTTTGATAATTTCTTTAATTAACTGTTGTTGCACCTTTTGGCTTTACTTGTGGAATTTTTAGGTTTTTTTTTTATTATTGTTTTTTGTATTATTATTTTGTATTATTTTTTGTAAATAATAATGATAAAAAGTGGATGTTTTCTTTATTTTTTTCTCTCTTTGTATCTCCACTGTGGCTGGATTAATGACACTTAATACTCAGGAGGACGAGGAAATCTTCCCCCCATCAATTAATTGTCTGACAGTGTCCCAGATCTGTTGGTAGAAACCAGATCTGACACTCTCACTGCCACGATCCAGGAAGCTGTATAAGTGTGTATGTGTGTGCTAATATAGGCAGTGAGATTGTGCATGCGTGTCTGAAAGAGCCAGTTATACCTATTTTATACCCAGATTTTCTTTTCTTTTTTTTTTACCTTAACCTTAAGTAAACAAACATTTTGTCACACCTGCAGTAAACCTGCAGTGAGGAGCCAGTAATTGAAACCAGTTTTTTTTTTCTCACCTCCTCTAACTTTATGGAAACTCTCCTCGCTCCTGAAGCGAGGAGGGATTCCAGGTACAAGACTGCCAATGCAGCATAATTCTTTGTCCCGCTTTTCACACAGCACGAGCTATTCTCACGCTGTGTATTATAAACATGCCGCTGGCATATTTAGAAATTCATATAGGCAGGAGGATGTTACCTTGTGCATTGTCATATTTTTAGTGAGATGTGTTGTTGTTTGTTTTCTCTCTGCAGCTGTGTTCACAAGTGGCTCGCTTTTGTTGTGGTTTAGCGATCTGCGTTGGTCAGCTCAGAATACTTATACACTGTACGTTCTGAATAAAACTACTTAACTAAAGCAATATTCTTATCACAACTGGAATATAAAACCATCATGTCACCATATGGCCAGGACAGCAGCTGGAATGTTCTCATAGAGCTGCAATGATTAATCGATTAGTTGTCAACTATGACATTAATCGCCAGCTATTTTGATAATCGATTAATCGGTTTGAGTAATTTTTTAAGAAAAAAAAAAAGTAAAAATTCTCTGATTCCAGCATCTTAAATGTGATTATTTTTCTGGTTTATTTATTCCTCTATGACAGTAAACTGAATATCTTTGAGTTGTGGACAAAACAAGACATTTGAGGACGTCATCTTGGGCTTTGGGAAACAACACTGATTGACATTTTACACCATTTTCTGACATTTTATAGACCAAACAACTAATCAATTAATCCAGAAAATAATTGACAGATTAATCGACAATGAAAATAATTGTTAGTTGCAGCCCTATTAGTTTCATTACATTAATATTTAATTCCATTTTAATTTTTAATTTTTTTTATTTTACAACTACAGAATAATTTGTGTTGTATGTTAACTTATATTACACTAAAAGGAGCCTGTTCAACTAGCAACTCTTGCCCTTCTTTTGTGCAATTGAAATATACTCCATCCGCTGATGAAGGCTATGTGACATAGTTGAAAGCTCTCGAAAAAGCTATTAAGTAGACTTTGGACCTCAAATCCTTTGCTGTATAAATATGGAAGTTATTCATTCCAGTTGAGCCCGGAAGTAGCTCTGCAGTAAAATGTATCTTTTTATAACTGAAATTTTAGGTACAAACTTTTAACTTAAATATTTGATTTCACTTTCAAACTACTGGACCTGGTTGCAACCTGTTCAAGCTGTTTGTACCGTTCGTAGCTTTACCTACGAAAAGAATTGCACTGTAATTCGTATATAAGATATTCCTTTATTAGTCCCACAGTGGGGAAATTTGCAGTGTACAGCAGCAAAGGGGATAGAGCAAAAAACAAGAAGCATCAGTAAAAACAAAAATCAAGATACAACACAGTGCAAAAAGCAAAACAAAAGTAGACAGACATAAAATATGAACAATTTAAATAGAAGGAATATAAAAATAGGAACAATATAAAAAAGGGGAATATTAAAAATTGGAGCAATATATACAGTATTGACAATAAACAGACTATTGACACAATGCACAGGTGGACATATGATATGATATCCCACGAAATATGTTTGTATGTAATCTATACATTTGTGAACCAGGAAGTATAAAGAGCGACAAACGCTGGGTAGAGAGGAGATCGGGATGGATGGGTGGGTCAAAAAACACTACACTTCTGCCCAGGAGACTGGTGGTTCATGTCCCGTGTAAAACCAGAAGTCAATGTTGATTTATTTGTCATGCAACTTCCGTACTTAAGGTACGTCACTTCCGGAGTTATTTTAACCCAAACCACGATCGTTTCCAATTTTTTTTTGCCTAAACCTTACTAAGTCAATCTTTTCCTGAACCTATCAAAGTAGTTTTGTTGTCTAAACGGCAGTTTATTTTGAAAAGATTGTAGCGGAAATTGACACATGCGTCACATGTTGCTGGACATTCATAGGAAAACGCACAAAAATGAGGAATAACTTTTTGTAAGAATATCATACGAACCGTTGTATGGGGATTTGTGGACCTGTTTAACACTTCTGTTCCACGGTGCCAGTGGCATCCGTGTCCAGAATATCCACAGTATTGTCTGTACTTGTAATTTTATCATAACCAATGGCACATAATGACACATCTAATCACTTTGACAGTTATTCTCCAAAATGTTTTGATTGTCTGACTTGGTCCTGAAGATAGGGGGCGTTGCTCTATTGTGGAAATGAAACTCCACTGAGATGGTTTTGTTGGTGTACACCCGTGGAAATGTCAGAAGAATTACGGTATGTTGATATCATGCTCATCTAATGAACTCTTAAAGCTTTTTGAACCCTGAAACATGCTACACCAATGTATTTCTCAAAATGTAACCTAACAACCTCTCCTTTACGAAATGTCGCTCCATTTGGAGTTCTGGACAAACGCCGGTTTGCTTTTTGATTTTGATGTTCCACCTCTGGGAGAAAACATTAAAGGATGAAAGGCCTCACTATCTCCACTGGATCAGTGGATCTGCCCAAGGCCTCACAGCAACAGCCACGCTACCCCACCGCTGCCTCCTGTTTTGCGGCATGTCCTATTTACTTATTTATTCGTCCCTCCTCCACCCACGACTCACTTCTTATCTCACCCATTAAAATTAATCCTCGTCTAAAAATATCTACTCTTGCTCGTCAGAGAGGATGTAATCGAGGAGGAGATGGTCTCTCTCGATCTCCCTCCCTCCCTCTCACTGACAAGTTGTCTGAGAAAAGTGCTCTCACTTCAACTCCTGACGTAGAAAAATGACAAACACAACCTGTGTTTGTAAAACTGAGATCCTGATCACACACTGCCATACTTTGTTTCCTACTGAGGCCTGATTGGGATTGCATGTCTGCTTTAGTGTTTGCTGTTTTGGAAAAGAACTGCGTTGGTTTGTTGACACAGACGCTAACTGTTGAAGCCATATGAATGTAGTAATTTAGTCCTATTTTATCGTTGGTAGTATGAGTTGGAAAAATGACTAAAAAGCAGGGAAGCAAAAACATGTTATTAGATAAAGAAAGAAGGGATGGTGTGTTCAGGTGATGTTTTATAAAACAGTTATATTTTAAGTGTTGGAAGATGAATGGATAAAATGTGAATGGCATAAAAAGAGATTCAACATAAGAAATAAAACATATTCTACATCTTATCCTAACCAGCGTGCTACCTCCGGGTCTGAAAAGTGAAGCCAATGCTGAAGTGCCTTAAACATGCATTCTTTCTAACAGCCAGCAGGGGGCGACTCCTCTGGTTGCAAAAAGAAGTCAGATTGCATAGAAGTCTACGAGAAAATGACCCTACTTCTCACTTGATTTATTACCTCAGTAAACATTGTAAACATGAGTTTATGGTCTCAATCGCTAGTTTCAAGTCTTCTTCAATACAGCATGATGTTCATTTAGTAAATTATGATCCCATTTAGAGTCAAATAGACCATAAAGGGTATGATTACCTTGTGATTGACAGGTTGCTATCACGCCGTTGTCCGGTCTGGGAGTTGTCCGCGTTTTCATCTGACAACTTTAACCTTTTCACAGTGTGTTTTCAGCTCATGAAAGTTAATTCAAATATTTTGGTTGCCTGAAAATGTCTTATTCAGCTTTTGGTTGTACTGAGCTCCACCCTCTCGTGTCTGGTTGCAAAAAAGCAACATGGCAACGGCCAAAAACCAAGATGGCGACGGTCAAAATGCAGAACCCGAGGCTTCAAAACAGCAGTCCACAAACCAATGGGTGACGTCACGGTGACTACGTCCACTTCTTATATACAGTCCATGATTCTAACTGGTAAATTGTTTGACGGCGAGCCGTTGGCGTGCGTCTCCCTCGGCCTTTTAAGTTTTATGCTGATTCTAACACACCGAGGCAATGCGATCACAACGACCTGTGAAGCTGCTCAGGCTGGATAATAACTGTCCCCCCTCTGTGTGTGTGTGTGTATATGTGTGTGTGCGACCTTGTGATTATGCCCCAGTGTGATGCTTTGGCCCGGCTGATTACCTGTCAGCAGGTTTTGTGCATCTGACACAAACGCACGCATACACACACAAATCACCGCCCAGCAACAGACAATACCCACTGGGCGGGTCACCACACTGTTGCGGGAAGCATATTGCTGTTTAAAAGGAGCAGACGCGCACACACACACACTCACACACATACACACACACGCTCACACACACACATAAATGGACCCATGCAGGGTCTGGAACATAGATTGTCTATTAAGGAGTGTATTAGGAGGACCCAGAGGTCTGGCATTGAGACAGTTTGTGTGCCATTAGAGAGGGATTTTATGTTGTTGTCTGGTGTCCAGTGATACCTAGTGAGAGCACACACACTCCACAAGGCACACACAGACACAAACATTCATCATTCAATGAACTCTCCAACACAGGAGAATTATGCCAGCAGGAGTCATATTTGAAAAAAAAACTACTGATTCTGTCATTTTCCTGCTTCATACCTAAAGTGAAAATAATGTTTTTTTTTTTTTTTTTACAGAGGAGCAGTGATCAAACGGTTCAGTGATTTGTCTCCTTGGACTGCATCTTTCTGGGACTGAAAAACCGGTTTAAAAGAGCTCTATGACCCACACGGATACTCGTCTCTCATGATTGATTTCTATTTCGGTCCTCTTCATCTGCAACTTTATATCTCAGCATGTGTGCACGTGTGACTTACTTGTCCCAGTAGTGCTGGATTTGTGATGTGATGAGCTCAGTAAATAATGTTTTTTCCCTTGGAAATTAAAAGCAAGGTTTGGGTTTTGTAGAGCATGGATGAATTCATTAACCCAGTCATCCATAAATATTGGCAGTTCATGGTATGCATATAAATGTCACACACTTCTCTGAGTGTAGCAGCAGACTTTCCATAACCTAAACTTTTAAGAAACTGAGAGACTTTGGCACTAGATTTGCATTTATGTCTCCATTGTACTTTACAAACCGGGACACTTTGCATCAACGACCGATATGGATGCGATATGGATGCGATATGGTGCGATTAGTCGACTCGTAGATTAAACCTTGCTTCCCCCGCCAGTCGGCACCAGAAATACTTGGTTGGTTAAACTTATTATTATTTTATTAATGTATACATTTAAATGACATGTTGACATATGCTGTCTGAGCTGTTGCTGTGGAGAGCTGCCGCTCCTCCAGCAGCAGCGGTGCCTCTCATCTGAACTCATCAGCCTCTCCTGACTCACTTCCAGCCCGCTGCGTTCTCCCGGCCCCCGCCTGCCACCACCCCCTCTTTCCAAAATAGTGGTTGGGTTCAGCAGTCAGTCTGCTTATCTCCTGATCAGCTACATTGGCCAGCAGATAAGGCTCTATCAAATGTAATTGATAATGTTTTTTGCGTTTGAAGCTTTGATTGAGGTTTTCGAATGAAGCTTCAAATGTCTGTCGTCATATTTTAGGACGACATCGCCCTAAACAATATTGGAAAAAATGTGATTTTCTGTTATAAATGAAGGCTAATTTATGATGCTGCTATGCTAGACCGCCTCCTTAACACAGGTGTGTGCGGGAGAGTAAACAGAAGAGATGCACCGATACCGGATTGGATATCGGGCCGATACTGACTCAAATAGCTGGATCGGATATTGGTGACAATGATCTATTAAATTAAATTATATATATATATAGTCTATATATCTATTCTATATCTTTATATACTATATATGTTACAGTATAGACTGGAATTTTAATTCTGCATTAAAAAGGTTTATACCACAATTGTAATTCCTGTTAATTTTGAAGATTTTCTTGCCAAGATGCTAGTGTATGATTATTATTTTAATAATAAATAATAATAATAACAATAATACATTTTTAGGTATTTATTTGTTGCATTTTGTTTTACAAAGTTAAGAAATCAATGTTTAAGTCAAGCCTGATGTTGCCTTACACATAAAAGAATGATCCCAGTCACTTCCACACAGTGAGTCATACAGCTTATTCATTAAACACTGGTATTTGATCGGTACTCTGTATCGGCCGATAACCAATGCCCAGGTATCGCTATCGGTATCGGGACTGAAAAAGTCGGATCGGTGCATCCCTATAAAAAGTTGTTTTTGAAAGGCTAAACGCCAACAAATATGGACTGACGCAGAATATTTCGTTTGATAAAAACATGTTGTGAATTTTGGAAAATGATTACATCTTTTCTTTCTTGTCTTTTTTCAATAAATGTTGACTTTTGGACTGAGGACTGCGACAATTTACGTTACAGAGACGATCAAGGGCTGAACGCAGCATCGCTCGCTATGTGTGTGTGTTTGAGAGAGATAGAGGATACTACTGGTAGCCTATAAGCGATGCCAAACCATTTCTCCTCTTATACCGCAGTCCCCGCTGGCGTTTCATCAAATATTACACACACCGGGTTTGTGAGGTGCATTCCTAACCAGGCGAACGGAGCGGACACTGGGAACATATTGATTTCAGCAGCATTTATTGAAAAAAACTTGATTAATGATTTCAAATGGCTCTTATACACAATATTTAACATTATAGATTAAATTGGGAGTGTTTTCTTACTTTTATACTAGTCGACGAATCTAAGTTTAAACTTCCGTTTAAACGTCAGATAAATTTGTCTTTAGGAACATCCCTAGCGACCGATGACATCACTTGTGTGTCACCCAAGGGAGACATACCTGTAAATAAACAGCTTTACTCGACTTGAAGTTAGCATTGTTTTAGAAAGTCAACTCACCTCTCAATTCCAGCTGTAGGGTATACAGTCTGCAGTCCATCCAGGATCTCAACCAAACTCAGTGTTTTTTTACTCTGTTTTTTAAACCATTACCAAATAAAAAATTGGATCAGTGCAGCTTTAGAGAAAAACAGTGTGATTCACTGACCGTTATAAACTTGCTTTTCTGCATCAGACCCTGACTTTTGACCTCTCAGTTGAGGGTTTCACACAAGAAAGAGAACTAACAGAAAATAATAACACAGATATTCAAATATATTATCATTATTATTACTGTAGTCTCAAAAATTCAACATTCATTTTCATCTCCAATATCCACCCAAATTAAAATATTTTCTGATGAATTCACAGCATCTAAATAATAGCATACAACCACATGAATCACGCACAGAAGAACCCAGCCTTCTGTCTCATCTTGTAATCTTTAATAGTTTTTGGTCACAGGGTTACAGTGTTAACTCAGAGCTGTTGTCGTGGAGCGTGAGGTGAAGCTGAGGAAATGTTCAAGAAGATGCTTCACATCACCGAGGCGACAGCAGGAGGTCCTGCCAAACTTGGCGACCCTGGAGTTGCCCGGAGGACCTTTAGAAGTCAGGGCCCTCTTTCTTCAGGTTCTTGTAGTCTGTGTTGACGGCCACAAACTGTGTAAGGCAGGAGGAATACATTTAAATCTGTTTTGCTTAAATTAAATTCATCAGTGCTGTCTTAAGGAGAATGCATGGGGAGGGAAAAAAAGAGGCAGGGGTGAACATTGTTTCCCCTCAAGTGCAAATATAGACTCACCCAAACATGCTTATGATGCTTTCCAGCTCATTTATTTTTTCAAATTTTGTCTTGTATATGTCTTGGAATTAACAGTTTGCTTATGTCATAGATAATACATTTATATATTGTGTGAGTGCATGCATGTGTTATGCACACATCACAACCGTCCAACCATGAAAAACACACATTTTTGCATCTGGCAGTGATCATTTTCTCCCCGTGTATTTTTCTTGATTGGTCTGCCATTAAAACCCTTGCCTCCCCTGTCCTCCCTCCCCTCTCTCCCACTCCCCCCTCCTCATTATGATCATTGTTTGGACTTCAGTGGAATTTCGATGCGAGACCTTTGCCTCGCTATCGAGAATTAAACATGCCGTGTCCTGACCTTTTGTCTGCAGCGACTTTCATTCCACTGTCAAGCAGCGCAGCCTTGAAACGCTCAGAAAACGCTCTTTTCTCTGAAAAACACATCAGCCAGATCTCCTCTTCTGGGACTTGTCAGTTGGTTGTTTTTCTGCTCTATTTTGGGTCAGCGTTGATAATATTTTCATTAGTTTGTCTGAGGCTCTGGCCTTGTTCAAAAGGTAAGGCAAATTATTACCGACCACTTAAAGCTCCCGCTTCCATCTGCCTTTAATTTGTTTTTGAAAGACACTTTGTTTTCCTTTTTTGTTTGAACAAACGTGAAGAAAGACAGGAAGCAGCCATATTGATCTGATTATTTTGCCAGCATTGGTTGATCCAGATCTATTTCGGTAGGTTTTTAGGCTGTTGATGACGAATGTGAGATTTACAGTGACTCAAGGAAACAATGCCAATCTTGTAGTTTTCTGGCAGACATGATTGGTGTGAGCAAGCATGTGGTCGTACTGTGTGTGTGTGTGAGGGGCGTACAGTAGCTACCTTGTACTGGTAGGTTGGGTCGAGCCTGCTCCACGGCTCAGGGTTGTTCTTCTTGTCCCACATGCTGCAAATGTGGAAAGATTCAGGGCATGCAGAATAAGGAGAGGAAGAATGAAGAGAAAAGACAGGACATGAGGATGAGAAAGGCATTCATGATGGAGGCAAAGCGCAACATAAAGAGTAGGGGTGGGAAAATAAATTGATTCACCTATGTATCGCGATAATTTATTATTTTTTTTTTACGATTTTGAAATCTATTTTTTAATGCCAGAATCGCTTTATTTGCTTCATTTGAGTCTATGCGGAGGTAGAAGGAAGTTACCGCTTTTAATGTTGTAGTCAGAGTCAGGTGACGTCATATCCGTTCCGTATCCGTCAACCAAAACAAACCGCAGCGAGCCGAAACGATAAAGTAGAAAACGGCGGATGGTCTGCGTGGATACGACCTGCACCCTCACATTTTAAAAAGCGGTAAACACTACACATCCAGACAAGTATGGAAACATTTTGGGTGTCACACATTGCCAGGAAAAGCAGAGATAGACATCACGGCTAAAGCTGCATGCTAACTCTGTCATGGACAGGAAACGTTATCGTATTGCGGTAACGTGCAGTCAAGCCAGCCGTCACTCTCAAAGTGGTCAAAATAGGCCGACGCTACAACTGTAGAGCACCCATATACTGACATTTATGTTAAATGCATTCAAACGGCCCCGATGGAGCTGACCATGGATGTATAAAGAGAACGGAAAAAAATCGTAATATCGAATCGCAATACTTTAAAATCGCAATACATATCAAATCGGCACCCAAGTATCGTGATAGTATCGAATCGGGAGATAGGTGTATCATCCCAGCCTTAATAAAGAGCAGATGCAGAGAAAAGGAAGACTTGGAGAAGAGAAACAGACCGAGATGTTAACAAATGGGAGGGAACAGAAGGACCGAGACAAAAGGAGATAAACACATAGATGTTGGACGGAGACACAAGTTGGAAATAGAGAGAGGTGATTATGAGATGAGGTGAACTCAGCCCAGTGACTTGGCAGTGCTCCTCTCGTCATTAACCAAAGTCTGGATTTCACAGCGCTCCACTGTGACTGTCCATCCCTCCTCCTCCTCCACCTCTTCCTCCCCCTCTGGCAGCACGTCACGCCACCAAAGCACAAACAAAGAGACCGAGAGACTGATGGCAGAGCGGGCATGTCTCTCCCTCTCTCTCTCCATTACCACAAACACTAGACAGTCATCTGAGAGAGAGAGGCAGCCACAGACCACAGCACTCATCATCAGCTGGTGATGAGGTCAGGCTTTATGGCTGACCCTCAGAACAAGTGGTTGTGTGTGGCCCAAAATAGGACACGAACAGAGTCACTGAGTTCAGTGCAGATTCTGAGATTAGACGGTTGAATACAGCCAGCTTCGTTCGTTATAAACTTTAATTCAACGTATGTTTTGATACTAGTATCAAATTCAGTGCTCTCATGGGGATGGCAGTAGAATTCGGGTTTGATTGCATTTCATCAAATCTGAATCAAATATCCGCTTATTAAATCCAAATATATTTCAAATCACTTATCGAAATCTAATTTTTTCACTTTCAACATTTGCCCAACGTTTGAATCAGGCGGCTGAAATTATATTCATCAGATATTTTGGCCAATAAGTAAGAAAGAAAAATGCAGTACAAAAATTGTTTTAATAAGGGCTGTCCCAAATATCATTTTTTTGAGCTTTGAAGCTTCGTTGAGAAATATTTGAAGGTATTCGAATCTCCGTGGCGTGGCATGGTGCAGCAGGCTAATGTCGATCTGTCTCCATCTCCACCGATACAGTGCTGTTGCCACACTATCGTGCAAGCGCCTCTACACACAACAAACAGCAATATCCATCTGAGGATAACTAATAATTAATGTAGAATATGAAAAAAATAATAATGTTGTGGGCTACTTTGGGATTTACACTTCATTATTACATACTTATATAAAAAACAAAAAACAAAGCATTTGAATAGTGATTTGGAGATCGATTACCATGGCAATGGTTGAAGCTTCGAAGCGTTCGGGTCAGCCCTAGTTTTAACTGTAAAATGTCATGTTCAATAAATATAATGTTTTCAAAAGTCTAAGGTAACAAATGTTTTCAGAAACATCTTGTAGTGTACTGTTTAGCTGTAAAATGAGAAAGTTTGTGACCCGGCAGCCATGTTGAGATCATTTGAGGAAAATACCAGGCACCGCCCACCAGCCGGAGCACAGCCAATAGGAACGCTCTCTCTCTGAAATGACCTGTGATTGGCCAAAGTCTCCCGTCATGGGCTAGATTTTTTAAAGCCTGAAAACAGAGCCATGAGGAGGTGCAGAAGTCTAGTTTTCTCTCAGAACACTTGAATTACAATATGCTGAAAGGTTATTGTGGAATTTTTGCCCAATGAAACCAAAAAATGGTTGCCTACTGCAGCTTTAATAAGATACAACTGATTATCTGCTGTCAGTGACACTTGTCATTTCTTCCAGTGAAAGACATGCCGATTAGACTGTTATCAGGCCATTAAAATAAACATTATTGATGGTTATAAGCCCCACAGATTGGGGTCAGTAGGGCTCTGCTACACCCAATATTAGGTTTTATCATCTATTCACATGGTCGATCACCAAAAGAAGGTATAAAAGAAGACGACAGCGACCTCTAGCAACCATAGTAGTTATGACCGGAGCAGAACCAGAAGTCAGGTGCTGTACTATAGATAGTGTGAAACTCTATGGCCCTGTTCACACCTGGTATTAACATGCGTCCTCAGTGATCCGATCACAAGTGGACAGCTTTAAGTACGTCTGTTCCCACCTGGCATTAAAATGCGTCTCCACATGCATCTTCAGTGGCCACTTGTGATCCAAGTTAAAAGAAGCTAAAAGAATGTGGTCATTTGTGGCCCAGATCACCTCTGAATGTGGTCTGAAAGATCCGATCTCAATGCGTCCTCAATGCGTCTTGAGTGTGTTCACACCTGTACTTAGAGCTGTCCACTTGTGATCGGATCAGTGAGGACGCATGTTGATATCAGGTGTGAACAGGGCCTATATGGAATGGAAGTCGGGGAAAAGGCTTTTACCCAGGAATCCAGGGTCCGCATCCCGTGTGAAACCAACAACGCGCAGTTGTCATTGTGTCCACAAGTGTTAAGTTTCACTTTCACTTTTGAAACATGGTTCTTTTAAGCCAAAACACAATGTTTTTCTTTAAACTTAAACTTAACTAAGGAGTTTTGTTGCCTAAACCTAAAGAAGCCGTTTTGTTAGTGTTCAAATCGTAACGTTTCATTCAGTTTTGCGCTTTGGTTTTAAGTTTCGCTTTCACTTTTGCAGCGTAGTAGGCCCCTAATAACTCACATCTTTGGTACTTATAGCGCCCGATAACGCCTGTTTAATGGCATGAGAATCCTTCTACCTGAATGTTTTGTGCATTGCTCTTTGCTAATAAGGCCAAGTGAGATTTTATTGCCTCCAAGCTCAGCGAATCTGGCTTTATTTCCAGCCTGGACCCAGATCCAAAAGGGGAGACTGGCTATCGGGACCTGACTCTGTTGGCAGGCTTAACAGTTCTCAAATGATACCCAGCTTTATGCATCCGAGGTTTGGATTCAGCTGACAATAATGGAAAGTAACATTCTCTAAGTATTAAAGGGAAGGTAGAAGATTACTACTCCAAGATTAGACAGACAAACCATCTTACGTAACATGAGGTCCTCTTGCCAAGCGGATCAGGTAGAAGGTGGCCCCGGTGACGCCCAGAGTCAAGAAGACAAATTGAGGGATTAACTGAAGAGAGGAGAGGAGGATGGCATTAGTCCCAGACTACAGAGACACACGAGGGTAAACAAACACATCCTATCAAGTGGTTGGCTGTGACATGTACCGCGAACATGCACCTGTGTGAAATACACACATACTGTATATACACACACATACACGGGTAGTTGTTATTCCTGTTTTTCCCTCTCCTTGCCCTCCTCCATATGCATGAGGCCCGGGCCATGTGTGAGGCAGCTCACTGTCAGCCTGGGTTGAACGGGCAAGGACGCGGTGGAAGAGAGAGCTGCTGCACCTCTGTGTGTGTGCCAGCCTCTCCTCCTCAACACTATACCTGTCAGCCTGAGCGACAGCATCACACACACACGAAATGAGAGCGAGACATATGCATATACTCACACACACACACGTGTGGATAAATGAGCACACACACACACGGTCTGAGGCACGAATGCGTGCACACCCACACACACACTGTTATTTGATGTGCCGAGCGGTGATGATGACAGGAATTAAAATAGAAAAGCACATTAGGGGGACAGGGGGATAATGTGATATGTCATCTTAAACACCTAAAGCTTAGCAGTGTCAATCCTCGCCACGCAGCATCTATTCATCAACACTACACTGCCATACATTTCCTGTCTACTTTGCTGTGTGATACTCTATGTATGAGACACAGAGAGGAGGGGGGGAGGGGGTAAGTCACACCACTGTCGAACAGCTGTTCTCAGCCCACACAGATCTAGTCAAGCTGTAGAGAGATGACAGTTTGATCAGGTTGAACTGAAGGATGTCTCTTCTCAGCTGCATCTAGACATCTGTCTTCTGTCTGATTGCGTTGGCACTTGCCTTGTTGTTGATTAGGAGAATGATAAAATTTTGACATTCACTTCCTTAAAGCTGCGGATGAGGAAAATATCTCTCCCTTGGCTACATACTGGAACCACTCGGCACACAACTATTTAACAACTCTGACTCAGAGTATGGACTTCCTGCTTCAGACTTATACTCAAGTGATCAGTCGCCCAAGTGTCAGTTAGGGCTGTGTAGTGGCTAGAATCTGACGATACGATACATATCACGATACAGGGGTTATGATTCAATATATTGCGATATATTGCGATACTGTAAGTTAGGCGATACTGCCATTTTTTTTTTTTTAATCTAATTTTATGAAAACTGTCATAGTATAAATAACACACCACCATATGCATAAAATCTGAGTAAAAAAAAGTTTACTTTTTTTAAGGAATCAGAACAGTGGGATCTGCATTTACATTTATCTCAGTCCCTGTAACATCCAAAATCATAGCACAACTTTGAGAGGACACATACACTAAGAGGGCGCATCCCTTTGCCAATGAAATAAAATATTGACTGTCTTTGCATGTAAATTATTGATTAAATTAAAAATCAATGCAGTGTTTTTGAGAATCAATACAGTATCATAAAACATAATATCGCTATACTCTATTTTCGATATTTACTTACACCCCTAGTGTATTGTAAAGATTCTTAATAGGGATGCAACTAACAATGTTCTCATTGCCAACTAATCTGCAGATTATTTTCTCAATTAATCGTTTAATCAATCGTCTATTAAATGTCAGAAAACAGTAAAATATCACAATTTTCCTGAACCCAAAGTGAGATCTTCCAATTACTGGTTTTGGCCACCCATCAAAAAAATGTTCATGAAATAATGACTTAGACTCTGATCAGACGGAGCAAGTTTTAGCAGCCTGGGGTGGCTTGTAATTTTGTAATTCTTCTCAATGAGGGTGAAGTATTTTTCGCGCTGTTTTTGCGTTGCTGAGCGCCTCGCGTTTTTTACGCTCTATGCACCTCGCGTTTTTGGCAGGAGTGCCCTGAATGAGTGGAAAAGCGCCCAACGTCATTAGTGTTATAGCGACTTTTGCTGAATACCCGCGGCTATATGACTTTAACAGAAAACAGCAGGAGGCAAATTAGTGCGGTACTTGAGATGTTGGGTAAGTTTTCATTAGTCGAAACTGTCCTATTAACTATTATGTAGCGTACAATTCATGGTTTGAGTTAAACTAACGTTAGCACTCATTCAGGGGTTGCCTAGCAACAATAATAAAAAAAGATACAGTAAACTGCAAAACGCGTTCTGTCTGATCAGGCCTTTAAACGATTATTCAATTAATATCAAGGTAGTTGCCGATTAATTTTCTTTTGAATGACTTCTTTTCATTAATTCTTTAGAGTTGCAACCAACAGGAATAGGCTAGCCGTCGTTATCGATTAATCTGTCACTTATTTTTTCACTTTCTATAGAATCAAATAATAATTCTGTCGACTTATTGTCACAAATTAAGGAAATACACCCATCACAATTTCTTAGAGGCCAAATTGACGTCTTGAAATTCCTTGTTTTGTCCAGTCAACAGTCTATAACCCCCAAATATTGCATTTACAATTCTATAAGAAAGATTAAAGTAGCAACACCTCATGTTTGACATGCTGAAAAACCAGTGTGTTTGGTGATTTTGATTTACAGTATAGATGACTTAACTAATTAATTAATTAGCAGAATTGTACTCAATGGTCATCAACTAATCGATTTACTGACTGTATATCCGCCACTTTTTCTCCAAGTGAGGAAAAAAGTATTTGCAGTTTGCATAATCTGGTGAAATTCAGCACTAAAACGAATGTCATGCAAGACAGCCAATAAAAACAAATGGAATGATCGAAGTTGTCCTATTGAAATTTAACGTGTGTTGATTGATTCACGATGTCAACTCATGCATTGAGTAACATGCAAGAAAACATTCCACCTTAAAAGTCGCCTGTAGCTGCCGGTAGCCTTTGAACGGCTCAGACTGCAGCGTTATATTTTCAACATGATGAAACTATTCATAAAGTCCGTCCAGCATTTGACCCTGTGGTCAGTTGGAACAGTGGTTATGTAACCTTTGAAATGAGCCACAACTTAACCGTGCATGTGCACTCCGATACACTCCACGTCATAGTTGCACTCCGATACTCTAACAAATAGCATCACACCCCTGGTGCTCACCCAGCATGGCTTTTATATTATATAAGTATTCTACAAGTTGGTTCACTGTGAATTTCTCAACTTCCTCAAGTTAACCCTGGAAAAGAAGTTCATCGTGCACAT
>CAKALU010036570.1:48611-120936 GCA_916700995.1 Hozukius guyotensis | reverse complement strand
ACTGTATACATATAAAAAGTTGTCTTACACCCCTTAAAGTCAACAAGGCCTTTGCGAGCCCCCATAAAGCTTCCACAGGTTGGGAACCAGCGCTGACTGTATAGCGTCTGTAGACTTTCAAGCTCTGACAGCAGCAGTCTGTAGGTCTGTTATGGAGTTGACTCAGACGCTTGGCGCAAAAAGAGTCTGAAGCTGAATTATGTCCAGTTTGTCACTTGGACTGAGTCAGCTATCCAGATTTAGTGGAACAGACATGGAGCTGCAAAGCGATGCACAATATGGGCTGAATATGGACCAAATATTCTCTGCTAAGGCTGACAACCACATTAATGTATGACTTTTTAATTATGTAATTAAAGGCAAAAGATAGATTATAGCCATAGTTATTATAGGAGGAATCTCGCAAACACAATAATCACTGTTTAAATATGGCATTGATCCATGATTGATGTTTTATCTGTCAGAGTATTTCTTAATAATCAGAACAGACCCGACTGGCACGTTTTCAGAGTCGGTTAACAGGTAAAGAAACGGATTGCCTCCTTCTCTCTCTTCCTCAGCATTAATCTCTGTTTGTTGAGCCGTGACATGATGCCCACATGTTAGTTCTATTAGCATATACAGTATGTGCCTTCGCCATGATGTCATTTACACACTGCTTTAGTCATCATGGAGCTCTGGTTCGTCCTATAAAGTGTGAAATCCAAAACAGCTACAGAACTGTAGATTAAACTTGTGCCGTTGTTGCTTGAATCTCCACTGCACGCCAGTTTATCGTCATCCTCCATGTTTGTTATCATGTTCTGTTCCACATGTGCATGTTCATAAACAAAGGGAATGAATATTTGGTTTGGTTTCTGCTCTTCTGCTGCAGTGTCAGTGTTAGGAGTTACAGTGTTTTGGTACTGGCACACGCCATATTTTTCCATGCCTGCAGGGATCCAACCACCAATCTCTATGTGAGAATGAAAGAAACATGTCCTGTCATGTGTACCAGGACTCTGCATGACAGTGTATTTTTGAATTCTTCTTACTCATACCTGGCAAACCCTTTGCTTCTTTAACTTACGCTCAAGGGTATCTGTCTCTCTTCTGCGTTTGTGTTCAGCGCCTAGTCGGGACTTGGGATGCACATAAACATCCTTCACTCTGAATTATTCAACACTTGCATCCGGGTCCTATGTCACTACTAGGTGACAAAGAAACTTGAGCTGTTTGTGTCAGTTTGCATGTCACAAACACTGTGCTGTAGCTGTCTCCAATTAATCCAGTGAAACGTGTCATTGTGTATATTGTAACAGCGACATAGAGTGTCACTGTGATGTGATTATAATTGCAACCAACCGAAGGCACTCGAAAAATAAAAAATAGCAATAATAAAAATAACTTTTTGATGCATGGGAAAATTCTAAATGTCATCCTATATTATGTAATACGCCATCATTTCAGAGACATTAAAAAAAGAACATTCCTTATGTTCTTTGCTGGCAGCACCGTATTAGTTTGGCTGAATAGGCAGGAAAAGGCAGGAGAATTAACTTGATTTAAACTGGATGTGAAAAGGGGGAGGTGGAGTTTAGTGCCAATATGAGCAGAGACTGCAAAGAGAGGGATGAAGCATGGACATGCCTCATCAGATATCATAATAAGAGGGATATTTCAGCATAGCAATGCTTAGCTGACACGTGGACTTTGCATTTTGGCTCCAGGCACACTGAAGTTAATCATATGGTTCAGTGTATAAGAGAGAGAGTCTTTGGTGATGTCTAAATATGTTTTTAATGAGCTGTGAAGATTGGACTAGACAGAGAAAAAGCCATGAAGACAGAGAGGCATGGTTGCATGAAGACAGACTAAACAAGAAAAGCACTTCATCAAGGCTCAGTCTTCTGCCCAGTTAGTTAGCTGGTACTGTCAGGTTTACCATGCTACTGAGTACTAGGGCTGCTTGATTATGGCCCAAATCATAATGATGATTATTTTGGTCAATATTGAGATCCCGATTTATTTAACACAATTACTCATTGACTTTGGAAACACCATGCATTTAGAAAGATTTTTTTTTAAATGCATCAATCTGGTGCACTTTGAGAGCTAAAGTAAGAGGCTAGAGCTAGGACGAACTTTTTGCTCTAGTAAACAATTTAAACACATAAACACGCTGGTTATATAGATATGAATGGTGAAAAAGTCGCACCCAGAATGCATGGTAAAAGTAGACAGAGTCCGTGTTTCAAGATGGGCCAGGTGGGTTTGCCGATATTGCCGCACTGAGGACAGTCCGTCCCGGTTGACAGGCGAGCGAGGATCTCTCGCCGCAGGGAGAGAGGGCACGGAGGCATTGAGGTCAAGGCGATGGGTGCTGTAGCGCCACCTTAACCCCGGGCTTTTCCAAGCTGACCTAAAGCCATTCGCAGCGCACCACTATGGAGGAAATACGCCTGGCGCTGGGGAGAGTTCCCACAAGGGGATCCTTCTATACCTGACCTGCCGAGCGGGGGGAAAGTGCACTGCTGTAAAGGAAAGGGGTGTGCTGGATTTAAAAAACTTTTTTAAAAAAAGTGTTTTTTTAACTTAAACTTTATTGGAAAGCTTATATACATACATACAGGTAAATATATGAAATTTGACCTGTGCATTTAACCCATCCTAGCCATTTAGGAGCAGAAGACAAAACGAGAACGTCATTTTGAAACTGAATGCCGCTCAATAATTGTTTTATGTCGATTATCTTGTTTTCATAATCATTGGAAGCCAAAATTGTAATTGCCTTACTGGGTAGATGATAAATTCCTTAAATAAGTAGCATAAATTTGCTTTGATAGACATAAAAGGTTCAAATGCCATCACCCTTAGCTAATGACCCTTTGACCCCCATACTGTATTTGATATTCTGCAACATACATAGAGGTACTTTGCAGTTTACTTGTCAGTGACTTGAGACTTGAAGCTGGACTTTGCTCTCCTTGCTAACATCCTTCTACAAATGAAAGTGATTGGTACCTATGCCAAAATAGATAAATAGCAGTTTTATGATCTTATAAAAATTGATTGGCGATAATATCTCTGTGGACAGCAGTTTTACGGACCATGACTTCTGTTGAACTTTTACACCCTAATAAGTTTTATTTAATCATGTACAATTGTTTCTGAAACTGAGAGCAAATCATGTGAGTTTTCTCACATATTTGCTTGTTACGTATGAGACCATTTCAAGAGAGCACTGCCAGTGTTTTGGGCTCTTTTTTCTGAATTCATATGGAGCTGGTTTACAGTCCTGTGTGTAGATTATTCCAGGCCAGGCCCAGTGAGCCGTCCCAAGAGTTGATTCACAAAACCACGTTGGCAGTCTCTTGTCAATGTCCTCAATTCACATTGAACTGTTTAAATGTTTGGGAAGAAAATGTGAGAATTTAGTGTTTGGATGGATTTCGCCCGAAAAAGAGCACACTTCTTTCACCCTCCATGATGAATTGATCATGTTTCTGCAGGCATATCATGATGTGATTCCAAGGGAGAGATCAGTTATGTAACCGCTCATATGCAAACTATTAGAACAAGGCCCAGCCATGTTTTCAGGGGGGTGGCATATCCTCGGGCACCTCTGGGGGTTCTCTCAGGGAAAACCCTCCGCCGTCCAAACAGATCCCTGTAACCGTGACAACGCCGTCTCTGCCCTCTGAGCTCAGACATCCGAGCTGTCCTCCTCTTCGCTGTGGAAATGTTTATTCAAAAGAGCAGTTCCACCCAGTGTGTGTTTCTATGTGTGTGTGTGTGTCATGAAAGCCATTAATATTCAACACGTGCATGCTTGAGAAAGAGACAAATATGCGAGAGAAAGAAGTTAAAGAAAGGGATGAAATGGAGTCCGAAAAATAAGCACATTCCTGTGAGGGATGCCTGTGTGCTTGCCAAACTGCAGAGATGCCAAGTGAATGAAAATGTAAAAGACGAAGGTGGACGTAGAGCAATGGATGAGCCAAAAAGAGTATTTCCAGTCTTTTTCCACGGACCCACCCAGGGTTTTCCCCTACACTCATGTAGCAGCAGCAACACATCTTGCTCTAATGTTAGAAAAGTTACAATAGGGAGAAATATTTCAACTCGTATAAATGAGGCAGTATGCAGAATAGAAACACATTTTTGCTGTTTCTAAAGCAAAGTTTTTGTCCTGACAAGATGCAAACAAGACAGGACAGCTGTGGAAGTGCAGAGGTGTGGAAGATGACTCAGCTCATCGAGTAGCCAGGGATTATTTTATTATTTATTTGGACAACCCTCCCAGTGTGCCAGCTGTTTCCAGTCCTTATGCTAAGCTAAGATTCACACCACTCTCATTTAGCATCCACTCCAGAAACTTTTCTTGGACGCTTCTTAGGATTTTCTGCAATTCTCCAAGCTGCTACGGTCTCTCCCGTATGGTAATTACTCTCACTGCCAGAAGGAGTTGAGAAAAGTACCGCACTCCAGCTTTAACGCCGAATTCATACCAGAGCAGTGGCGAAGCGGGCCTGCAGCGAGCTGCCATGCAATGTCTATGAAAAGCTGCGGCGGCCGCTCTCAAGCTCAGTGAGTTGTGGCCGTTTGACTCTCTGGCGAAGTGCTCCCAAACAAAAGTTGGGAAAAGTTTAACTTTTAGTGGCGAAGTGCAGCCAGAGAATACCCACAGCCATGTGACTCCTGTGACATGTTGACCTATGTTACAAAAAATATCTCCCCGCTTGAAACACATGAATACGCCTCTCAGCCGCAGAAAAAATGTCATTATTGCAGCATGTCGCACTTCGCCGCTGCCTGGTGTGAATTCGGCGTAACAATGGGCGAAGTAACAATACTGTAGTTCCCAAAATGTCAAACTATTCCTTTAATTGTATTGTCTAAACCACATTATTTTAAAGTTGAAAAAAAGACATGAATGTTAACTTGACAGCTGGTTGTTAAAAATCGGCTATATTTCAAAATAATTTGGTGAGAAAATGTTATCATAACTGATATGTATGATAGAAATAAGAGCTAAAATAAGTTAAAATAACTGATCTCCCTTCACAGTTAACCAGATTGAGCTCTGAGCATCTTCAAATTAAATGTGTAAATTCTGCGATCTTTACAGATTTTTTTATGTAGCTACAGTCAGGGAGGATTTCCGTCTCAAGGTGGACAACACTGAGTGGGAAATGGACAATATTGGTCTGATGCATTCACAAACTGATACGTCACCCTAACAACCACAGAAGTCAGCATTCTGTTTGGGCTATTTTAAATAAAAAGGAACAGTCCTTCCTGTCTCTTTATGTAAGCAATTCAAATTGATGGTGGCCTTGTGACAAAATAGGCTTTGTCTCCACTCCAGTGACTGTTTGTATTGAAATGCAGAGCTGGCATGTTAGTGTACAGTACTGTATGTCTGCGTGCTCTCTGTGTATGTGTTTACTGTTTGCATGTCTGAGTGGAACGGGACCACTTCACCAAATATTTCAACAGAGTTTGGCGCCTTTAGACATTTGACTCAGCTCGCCAGATGTGTTCTTTTCATCCAGCTGGCTGAGGCCACGTCGTGCTGCCTCATCTGGTTGAAATGCACTTTAAAGCCAGGCGGCTCTCTTCACTGTCCTGCATTTTACTTGTTGTTTAGTACAATGTCATTAGAGCAGAATGTGGTACCGTACTATAGTATATATTGATTTTTGAGGAGGATTGCCTTTAGAAGATGACATGAACGGCAGAAACTGGGTTGCCTGCTACAAAGGCCCCCAGGCTGCTTTTGAACTCAGAAAATGACATGGTATGTGATTAGAACTGAAACAATTAGTCGATTAATCAATTACTGTAGTCACTTAACAGAATATTTATCAACTATTTTGATAAACTATTCACAATTTAAGTATTTTTTTAAGCAAAAATACCAAACATTTCCTAGTTTTAGCATCTCATTTATATGATTTGTTACTTTCTTTGTCTTATGTGACAGTTAAATTAATATCTTTGGATTGTGGACTTTTGTTCAGACAAAATGAGCAATTTCAAGACGTAATCATAGACTGTATATAAGAACTGGATGTAGTCACCCTGACCTCACCCATTGGTTTGTGGACTGCTGTTATGAAGCCTTGAGTTCTGCATTTTGGCTGTCGCCATCTTGGTTTTAGGCTGTTGCCGTCTTTGCAACCAAAAGTGACATGAGAGGGTGGAGCTAAGTAAAACCAAACACTGAATAAGAATTTTTAGTTGACCAAAAAGTTTATAATTAACTTTGTTGAACTGAGAACACACTGTGAAAGATTTAAAGTTGTAAGAAGAAAACACGAACACTCAATACCGTGGTAGCGACCTGTCAATCACAAGGTAGCCACGCCCTAAAGCATACCCTGCTTTATGGACTATTTGACTCTAAATGGGACCATAATTTACTGAATGAACATCATGCTGTGTTGAAGAAGACTTGAAACTAGCGATTGAGACCATAAACTCGTGTTTACAATGTTTACTGAGGTAAAAAATCAAGTGAGAAGTAGGCTCATTTTCTCATAGACTTCTATACAATCAGACTTCTTTTTGCAACCAGAGGAGTCGCCCCCTGCTGGCTGTTAGAAAGAATGCAAGTTTAAGGCAATTCCGCATTGGCTTCACTTTTGGTTGCCCGCTGGACGTAACCAAGAGCTTTAAGACATTTTTAAGACTGACATTTTATAGACCAAATATATAAATATATGGTGTGGATTACAGTAGACCACCAAGCCAGCAGAATGCATATGGGTTTATGTGTGTGTGTGTACTGTTTGACACATTATTTACCAGTCACAGAGCATAAAGTTTTATGTTGGTTCAGATCTCAACCATTTTAGCCAACATTTATTTATTCCTGCTTTGGTTCATTACATTTTATTTGCAATGGAAAAAAAATAATAATAATATCCAAATTGGTTATGTCATTATTCTACAAGGGGTCTGTGGGCCACAAACAGATGGTTAGAAAACCACATGACTTGTGTTGACAACTGTCAGCCATACAGAGCCCTCTCATTCTCCCCCTCCTCGTCCCCCCCTATCACATGTGCTGAAAGACTAGACGGTCAAAAGAAAAGCAACAGATGTCCCACAGTTTTTAATATCCAGAACCGTCCACTGGCCGGTCACCTGCTCTGGGGATGTTGTTTCGAGGTGAATGCGTTTCAGTGGACTCAGCACTCTGGATGGGAGGACCAACACTGACTGCTGCACAGTAAACAATCAGTATCAAAAGACATCAGCTGTCATCCAGCCCACTCCAGAGGCTTCTACCAGTCCGTGTGCACGTGCCAGTCTGCCACTCCAGTATATGTGAATAGGATGAATGGCACACTGGTCGTCCTGGCAGGCAGACAGATAATGAGGCAGCGGCTTCATTGTTGGCATCAGATGACCCTGTTAAATAAAAGGTACAGGCAGTCAGCAGATCCCACTTCCTCCACTCTGTATCCACACTAACACAGTGTTTCAGCACTGGCCCTGCTGTACCTGTAGAGGCAAACCTGAGATGCCTTGCAGCAAAGGCAAAGGTGGACCAGTTAGGACAGTTATACAATTATAACTAGAAGGGCAAGGCCTTTTCCATACGACAAAAATAACGTGTGTATCCACCCCATGATTCAGATCTGCACCAACATTTTATGGTTTCTTCCTTGGCCAACGCTACACCCTTCCATCAAGTTTCATGAAAATCGGGCCAATAGTTTTTCCATAATCCTGCTGACAAACAGACAAACAAACCGAACCAGAAACATAACCTCCTTGGCGGAGGTAATACTTATGTACAGTATATAGTTCTGAAAGATTCGAGGAAAGTATCTAATCGCAATTTTTTTTTGCTGATACCTGATTGTGATTTAAAATTGCAGTTATTATTTAAAATTGCCCCATCTTGCAGTGTTAACGAAAGTGAACAATTATTTGTGTATCCGCCCCGTGATTCAGATCCGCTCCAAAATTTAATGGGTTCTTCCTTGGCCCACGCTATACCTTTCTACCAATGAAAACGGGGCCGGTAATTTTTCTGTAATCCTGCTAAATAAACAAACCAAACTGAAAACATTACTTTCCAAAAGCCAGATAGTGAAAAGTCAACTTCGAAGTAAACTTGCTTAGTTTTTATAGAAAACAAATGTCAATTTAGCTCACATTTATTAAGCTATAACATTAGTTTTGGGCAAACTCAAATAGAACAGATGCTAGTAAACAAGAGAGCATGTTCACCAGACAGCAGCCAAATCTCTTTGTTGTGGTTTTGCCAAGTCGCAGAATTAACGTTAATTAACAACAGCTGACATATCCTGCCAAATCAGCAGTCATGGTTTTTAACTGTCACGTACTACAGCTTTTTAAGACACTGTTAACTATGTAAGTTACAACGGAAATTGTGGCTTCTGCGATTTGAAAATTGCACTCTTTTAAATTAGGATTTTAATATAAAGATGGTTAATCGTTCAGCCCCTCTTATCCCACCCAGGGGTGTACTTAGTCAGTGTGATGTCTTCCTCTTCAGACTATCTTTAAAAATGAATTAGATGTTGCATTAATTGGAGTGAAAAGACAGACGTTTTCCTGTATCTACTACAGACTTTCCATCACATGCTTATCCTTGTTTGAATTGCATCATATGCTGATTAGTTATGTCTGGAAACACACAAACGCACATGCACAGGTAGTTTATTAAAGGGTGATGATGGTTTCAGGGCTGTGTCTCAGGTCAGACAGTTGGTGCTTTGTCCCCCCGTCAGCTGTGATGTGTGTGTATATTATATACAGTGTGTGTGTGTGTGTGTGTGTGTGTGTGTGTGTGTCAGCTGTTGACTTAGCGGTCTGTCGTAGTCCTGTGACTTTCTCCAGGACGGTGCCAAGTGGCACACACACTAGTCCCACTCACACTGTCTCATTCACCCTCTCTCCCTAAAAAACTCACTGTTCTTCTATTATGTCATCAGTGTTGTTGAAGCGGTAGAAGACTTTAATCTTTGTTATTTAGGAGCCAGTATTCATGCACTAAATTGAATTAGATAACAACAACCAGACTCGTATTCCTCTCTGGTGACATTTGGAGATGCAGAATGCCGTCTTGTTTTTTTCTTTGATGTTTAAATAGTTTTCTCTGTTGTCAGGAGTACTTCGTTCCAGGATACTTAGTCATGATCAGAGTCCCATTGCTTATCAAGACTTCATAAATCCTAATAGAAGAGACACACCTGTTTAAGTCTTGTTTCAGTGTGTGAAATGCCCCTTGTACTTTTCCGAGAAATGCCCTGCAGTGGCGGGTAAGAATGGAAGGACAGTCAATCTGGCATTTGTTCACTACCAACGTGGTTGAAACATTTCCTCCAGACTCGCCTGCTACTCCTCCTGATGTGATCCTGATTTTCCCTCTCTTTTTTTTTCAAATCCAAACAAAATGGTCCTCAGCTGGTGATGTTGTGAGTCAGAATGAGGCACACTGAAACATGCACAAAAAAGGCGTTTAAAATGAGAGGAAGAAAAAATCAATTGTGGCAATGTGAAACATTCATTTTTTGTGTTGTACATCAGCAAGATGATCCCTAATTAATGCTTGCTGCTACTTGATTTAATTTGTGCAGTGGAAATGTGGAATTGGCCTACAAGGAGTAGAATGAATGAGACTTAGCCAGATAGAAATTGAAACTAATCACTCTTGTCCTCAGTTGAATAGGTTGAAACATGTCTGAAGTAGGGCTGGGCCTTATAGTGATGTTATGTAGACATTAAACTAGAGTTCATCAAGGAGTTTGGTTACACACTGAAGCTTAACATTGTGCTATGCCAGTGATACACAACTTAAACGAGCCAAATCTGGCCCATGATAGGGTATTTTCAAATTCACAATGAAAATTAAATCGATTCACAATGGGATTTTTAATGCTTTTAATGTAAATAAGGTGCCAGAGTGCATAAAGAAAGCATCAAAATAGACTAATAGAGCTTGTTTATCAAAAAAGTGGGTGTCAATACTTGTGACAAGTCAATTTGGTTAATAAGTCAGTTAATTTGAAAATAAAGAATTTCAAAGAAAGATGAGTTATGATCCTTTTTAATGTTTATTCATTTTACGTGATAAATATTAATGTTTGTCTATTAACTGGCCCCTGACATCCTGTCATTCAGCAAAAAGTGGTCCCCGGGCAAAGCAAGTTGAGTATCCCTGTGCTATAGTCAATATAAGCATATAATATAGCATTATATTAACACATTCCACCAATATTTAGTAGTTGTATAATATAACATGAGTGTACAGCCATGCCATGCAATGTCAGCTCTGCTAACATGCTGATGTTTAGCAGCCGCATTATTTACCATGATCACCATCTTAGTTCAGTGTGCAGTAGCTATTCATGTTGTTACTCATATGACACTGAATCATTTTACTATTTGCAAAAAATACAATTAATTTATTATTTATTTTAAGGGAATAGATTGATTTTGCGCTTTATTGCATTTACTGTGTCGAGACTTCTAAAAGATATGAGCTGATTTATGTGTCAGTTGTCCTGTGTAAAATGTTAATTGAATCATGTCCAACTACTGTGCGGGACCACAGTATCAATGTGTTTCCATCAGGCAGCTTGTGTTATCATCTGCCAGAGATCAGGGGGTAAAAGTCACCAAGCACAGGGGCCACTGACACACTGACAGACCCATAAATAACACTAAGGAGCTTGTCTGGCTGGATGCAAATCTGAGGCTTAACTAGAAGGAAGCTGCAGCCGCCCAGTGACTCTTCACAGGTCCTGACTGGCGCTTGCAGTCAGTCACGTGTGGAGAGAGGTTTGGTTTTCTGGGTGTTGGTTGTAAGCTCCGCTGTGGAGCAGATGCAGTCAAGTCGTGAATTTGATACTGTTGATTTTCACCACATTCATTTTGAGACATTAATATAATTACTCTAAACAAAGTATGCATGTGAAAAGAAGATTGCAATGTACAAAATGGATTTCACATGCAGTGAAACACACATTATGTTATCACACCACACACAGGAAGACAGAAATGAAGATGATGAAATATTTCTTACAAGCAATTTAAAGCTTTCTTTTCAACACGCAGCAGTGGAGTTTCGAGAGACGTAACAATACCACTGTCATCCAAATTTAATTGATTATTATTCAATTTATTTGATTATAACAAAGATCTGGACACTGCAAATACATGCAGACATTTGCTTCGAAAACAAACTATAGATTGCAAGTGTTTGACTATCACTGATAGCAAACTGTTTGTTTCATGTTGGTTTATGATTGTTTAGTCACATCGCACCAAACCACACTTCTCTATTTAACAACTCTGAAGTTGTTGTGGTTTGTAACATGTTTAGGTCTCTATGTATGGTGTGACTTTCTGTCGTGCTGTTTTTACTTCCATGCTGACTATATTCCTGCTAATGTACAAATAAGGGCTGCACAATGTTGGTCACAACTGACATTGCAATATGTTTTTTCTGCTATATATATTGCAATATGAAAAAAATACAGGAATATTCACCCTACCTGAATTGGTTAGCTACATTTTAAGGTTAAATGCTTCAATCTGGTGCACTTCAAGAGCAAAATTAGCAACAATAAGAGCTAGATAAACAATTTTATGCTCTCAATTTAATCATAAACACATTGGTTGTATAGATCATATCTATACCCAAAAGCGAAGCCAAAACTTTAAGCTGTTAGTTTAGGAAGCGCTTGATCCGATATGCTGCAGCATTTTTGATGAGCAGATCACGTATTTTAAACGTCAATATCGCAGCGATCATGTAATGTAATTGTGGGAAGCCAAAATTGTGATTGCGATTAATATTCGATTCATTGTGCAGCCCTACTTGATACACTGAGAAGAAATCCTTTGCAAAATTACACACATTTGTGTTCTTTTATTTATTGTGAATGGCTGTCAGGACAACACAGTCAGAACATTTTCAACCCTCTTAACTTGACAGTTTAAAGTGCCTTTTGCTCTCTCGGAGGGAGATTAGATATCTTTATTTACTTCTAACCCACCAAACACACAAGTTCAGGCATTTCTATCTAGAACTTCATCTTTCTAAAATGCTGTGAGGCTGTGAGTTGTTGGGAAGATCATTATCACTCACTGTTTCATGAAACCCATTTCTCAAAGATGGGTGATATGTGATTCACGTGTGTGCATGTCAGGACAGGCAGCTATTGTTTCATTTGAACTGAGGATAAGCAGAAAGATGAAGAAAGGACATAAGAAGCTTCTGTTCCATTGAATAAATGCATACACAGCCTGTTTTAACCTCTACTTGCACACCTCCCTCTGGCTTGCATTAGTTAAAGCCTTGGCTCTGGTTTCACTGTGGCTTTCACACTATGTGGTGTTGAGTTCACAACCTTCTTCACTACTGAACTGTGAGCACTAACTGCTTTTGTTAAGCAAAACAGTGCAGCTTAACCTTCACTGAGAAACCCAAACACATTCTTCCTTTCTTCTGTTGACGCTGGTCATATCTACGTCCACAACCACACGCAGGATAACCTGAGCCGCGTCTCTCCCCAGAGACGGTGGCACTGAAGTGGACTAGAGTCCCGATCCTCTCCCCCCCTCGGCTCCGTCGGCCCACTTTAACAGAGGCCCCATTGACTGAGGCGAACTACGGCCCTCTTCTCCCATTTCCCGTCTCTTTCAGCGTGTCCATCCCCACCTGTGGTTAGCCTGTCTCCAGATAATGATACACAGGGGCTGGTAGAATACTTATTAAATGCAATTTTTTTCTCATTTTGTGTGTTCGCTCATTTTGCTGCTAATTGAAGAAGTCAGCTATTGAGCACAAATTTGAATCATTTTCCTAAGTGACTAAAAGGGAAACATACTTACATACATACATTGTTAGGGGATTTAAACATGATTGGAGGAGCTGGATGCAATGAAGTGAGATGAGTAAGCAAAGGAGAAGAAATGGGACAATTTCCGTGCTTTAACATAGGGCTGGGCGATAACAATATGATAAATTATCTTTCAATGGAATCGTATCGTGATGAAATCATGCATCGAGATATCGTGATACACAGTTACGTCGTCTAAATTGATAACAATTTACTTTGGCTGTACTTTTCATTTTTCAAGTATTGAATTATACAAAGTATACAAAAATAATTTTACCATGTGGTTATTTCATATAGACTATTTGTATTTATTTATTGAATTACCAGAAAACGTGATACATATTGTTATCGAGATATGGAATTACCTGTTTTGCAAAGTTTATGGCCATATCGCTCAGCCCTACTTTAACATAGGAAAAGATATACTCATTTAACTCATTTAAAAAGATCCCCAATAATATAAGATGTGATTCATAAGAATTCACATTTTTATTGTGTCATACAAAACAAGCAAGGAGAAATGTCAAAACAGTGGCTTATATGGCTACTGGGAAGTTTCAGAATAATAACATGAGAGGCTCAAAGGTCAAAGGTCAGAGATAACATACAGTATAGGTAGAAATACTTGACTTGCACGTGAGTGTGTGAGTTATTGCATCTGCCAGTCCCCCAGATTACACAGAGCTGTAGTTATTGTATATCCTTAACCCTCGTTTCCTCATGAGAGAGCAGAGAAACAGGAGAAGGACAGCAGAGTGGCGAGGAATGTCCTTCAGCCCTCTTAAGTACAGCTCTCTTTTTTGCTTTTCTGTCTCCTTTTATTGCAGGTTTCTCACGCTCTCACTCCCCCTTTCACTTGGTGTTGTTTCACCAAAGCTCACTCTCTCCGTGAGGCATTTGTTGATTTGTATGGCGAGGAGGATTTTGAATAGCACCAGTGTGCCTGCTTTAGAAAACTGTGACTCATTCCCTCATGGGGAAAGACTTCTGCATCATGTTGTTAATCCTAACTTTTTTTTAACTAGTCAGACCATTCTGTGTTTTAATATAACACAGTGTGGGAATGATCGATCTCTTAATCTCTCTCTTTTTTACCTCTACAGGTTATGAGTGATGGAAGCAGGATCGGTGGTGCGTGCCATCTTTGAGTTCCTCCCCAGCGTCTCCGAGGAGCTGCCACTCTTCACCGGTGATGTCATCGAGGTGCTCAGTGTCGTGGATGAGTTCTGGTTGCTTGGTAACAAAGATGGCGTCACAGGTAAGGTTTTCAGGGGTCATTATTGGTAAATAAACCTTTATGGTTGGATATTTCTATTAGGAAGTTGCTATTTGTTTTACACAAAGATTATTATTATTATTGATTATAAAAAACAAGCCACATGGGAAACTGTGGGTGACTTTGGCGTTGAAGTGTGCATGCGTGATTCTTTATGATAGTTGCCTGGTTCACTTCCTCTCTGAGTTGTGCAATGCATTACACCATACATACATGACCGGCTACTTGTAGAGTGCGGGGGCAGGGTTTGAGAGGTGTAGGGGATTAAAAATGAATCATCCTTGCTCTTAATCAGGTCTGATAATTGAGAATAATCAAAGAAAATTACTCTGAAAAAAGTGAGGAATTAAGTATTGCACATTCTTAAACATTAAATAGTGTTTGTTTCACGCATCTCTTGATGTTTAATGTTACATTTGGCAGAGGAAACGATGAAAGACCACAATGCATTCTGGGCCTTGATGAGAAGTGTGCATCGTTGTTTCCTCGCTTTCTCTGCCCTTGAAGGGTTTTAGTCACAGAAATCCACTTAGGTTTTCCACTTAGTTAAGATGAGAAAAGGGGATTCCCTCACATGGGAAGTCATGTGGGCTTAGTGAACCGCTCTCGGAAAACACAGATGATATCAGTACATTTATGGCTTGATTTCCCTGGAAAGATGAAAACTGCCTTTTGTGACAGGCTAAAATGTTGACATAAATATCTTGAGGTGAAGTGCTTTATTTAAATAATATTTTGTTTTATTGAAACCAGCTGTTCTTAATCTGTTGGCATTCCCCAAATAGTTGAATCTGTTAGTGATTACTGCAAAACTCCCACAAAGAGAACAATGTTTAACCTGTAAAGACTTCTGGCTTACATTTTTTCTGAGGATTGCAGTGCTGAATAGTGCCTGAGTTCGGAGTCCTGGTATTGGACTACAGTAAAACATTAGCCTTATTTATTAGTCCAGCCAATAAAAACAAATTGTTTCATTTCACAAGGTAATTTTGTTCATCTAAAATAATGGAATACTTTGTAGTTATAAATCAGCAGGTTTATAAGATCATCAAAATTACACTTTTCTCTCCCTGCACTGATGATATCTGCAGATTATGAAACAAGGATGAAGATACTACATCCAGATAACGATGTATATATCTGTGAGTTAAAGGTACAGTGGTATTTAGCGGCATGTAGTGGTGTGGTTGCAGATTGCAACCAACTGAGTACCCCTCCGCTCACTCCTCCCTTTCCAAGACTGCGGTAATGTGAGCCGCCGAGCGCAAAACCGTGGTAACGCCGTTTGCCTCGCTCAGAGGTCATCCTTACCATCATAACAATACTTTAGGAGCAAAAGAAGTCAGATGGCAGCTGGCTTTACCACGGTTTTGCACTCTGCATCTCACGTTACCGCAGTTTCACGAGCATGTCGGAGAACTACGGTGGCCTTCAGGTAATGTAAAAACGTGAAAGTCTCTCTCTAGAACCAGAGTTTGGTTTGTCCGTTCTGGGCTACTGTAGAAACATGGCGGACTCCGGGAAAAGGACCTGCTCCCTATGTAGATATGAAGGGCTCATTCTAGGCTAACGAAAACACAACGATTCTTAGTTTCAGGTGATTATACACTAATGAAAACATAGTTATGAATATTCCATTTCTGCTAATAGATCCCCCGAAATGTTACACACTGTTCCTTTAACATATCTGAATATTGGACACATCTGAATTCAGGAAGTTACAATGAATGTGAAGGAGATGTTTTTCATTGTGTTCCCTGTAGTCATCCAGTTGTGTTCCTTCCTCCATCTCCTGTCTTCAGGTCAGTTTCCCAGCACCTTTGTGGAGGAGATTACCATCCCCAGCACCAAGCCTGGAGACAGACTCTACGTGTGCATCAATGATTTCAGCTCAGCAGAGCCGGGCAACCTGTCCCTAAAGAGAGGTACGGACATACTGCATGCAGACAGCGATGACTTTAGTATGAATCACTCCTCGTCTTCATGATAGGATACTATCTGTAACACAAATGTGTTTTATACTGTTAACTCTAATGTTTTCTCACATAGCTTAACGCTACTTGTCGATGTCGCTGTACTCAGGTAACTTGTTTGTTTTGTGTTGTAGTGTAGTTGTGTTGTGTTGGACATGGTGACCTTGTCTCCACTGCCACAAACTGGGACCGAAGCACTCTTAATGCTGCCAGAAATGAGAACAAAGCAATTTTTTTGTGCACCATTCTATTGTAGTAGTACTGGGTATTATACTAATAAATGTACAACAAAATTAGTGACTCTAAAAACGTAATTCTTTATACAAATCATACTGTAACAAAGCAAGCCCTGATTGCAGTGATCATAGTGAATGGAGACAAGGCACTGGTTTTCCTTGATGGCATCCTCTTTGAAAGGGAATCTCAGTTTAAGAACATGTTTATGGTATTTACATGGTCAAAGTCATTTTAAATCAACATAATCATAAACTCTAACCCAGAGCTAGAAACAAATTAGCAAAGGATCAAACTTGTGACGTCATTCTGGCGTAATGTCTGGTGGAGCTTCTATAGAAAACTGATTATGAAAGAAGGTAAAACTTTCTGGCGTAATGTCTAGTGGAGCTTCTCTAGAAAACTGATTAGGAAAGAAGGTAAAACTTTCTGGCGTAATGTCTGGTGGAGCTTCTCTAGGAAAACTGATTAGGAAAGAAGGTAAAGGTCACTTTGCTCACCCAGAAGGAATTTCAAAAGACAAGCTAGAACTGGTGCCATGACGTAGGTTTAAAGAAACCCTACAGTTTCACATTCACAGTCTGCACCTGTTTTTGTATTATTTGGTTTCTGTTTCATTTAAGGACATTAAAGTAGCATTGATTCTAATAAGGAAAGTTCTCCAAAACGAAATTCAGTTATTTTCTTTTTCATTTTGTGAAGTCAGTTGATTTATTCTTCACTGACAGGTTCTGTTATTGGTTTAGAAACGGAGTAATCTTATTTAGATGAAGAAAGATATGCATTTTCAAAGGAAGAGAGAATTCAACATTTTTGTGATGTTTTTTAAAGGTGATATAGAATCTGAATTCAAGGTTATTGCAGTTTGTTGCCCCACCATAATTAATCAAATTTCTGATTATGATTCAATATAATAAAAAAAAAAACATAATGCATAAATGTGAAAAGTCTCACTCACATTAAATCTTAAATGGCCAGATAAGCTAATTAATAATACTTTCTCTCTTACAGCCATCTACATCTATTTAGGCCTGCTGTTCTTAAATGTTTAAATGTGTCATTCAAAAGAGCTACAGTCTGGGAAGATAGACATTTCACTGCAATTTCATATAATTGTCTTTTTAAAATTTTAATTTAAAAAACACAAATACCTCTCTATGTGGTTAAAGATATAACATATGATAAAACTTTTTCTAAAGGGGAAATTCATTGTTACAGCAGCAATTAGACAGAAACACACACACAGCATTGACACAATAAGCACACATCACACAAAGTTACTTTTACCAAAACTCCCCACTAGATGTCCCCAGATACCAAACTAAAACCCACTAGACTGTCTTCTCTTTTTACATTCCTGAATTGTCTCATGTACATTAGTTGTTGTTTTTTTTCTGATTTTTCATTCAACAACGACCTCAGGAATACACTGATGTTTGCAGAGATCTTTTACATCGGTAAAACTTTTCATCGTTGTCTTTTCGTGTCAGTAGAAGTTCTGGTAGTAGTCGTTCTCATAGTAGTAGTTGAAGAGTTGAATTGTGCATTAAAGCATGTTTAGTACACAACGGGAACTCAACTTTGTTAAATAATGAATCAACAATTTGTTCAGTGTCCTTTTATCATACATACAGATTTTATTTTGATGTAAGCTATGTGCTCAACAACAATATTCCAGTATATTTTTGTATTATCATGGATGAATAACACTTCCTGGATCATAGGAAACATAGGAAACGGTCTTTACTGGCCATGTGAGAGCTTAAATGTTAATTTCCAGTATGATTTTCCACGGCTCCCATTGGCTACGTTCCAGTTTTGGTCCCAGACACAATGGGAGGTGGAGCCGCAGGTCTTTGGAATGTGACCCGGCTGACCAGTCAACATTCCCATAATCCCTGATTCTCCTGATATATTATCAGCAGTGCTGATCCTAGTACACTTATGAGGAATGCAATAATAAAGGTAATCTGAGATAACTTGACGTGACCAGAGCTACCTGAATGCTGACAAAAATCTCTATAATATTCAGTACTTCATTGCAGTTCTTCTAATTCCGCTCACGTTAAGTGAAGTCAGTTCAATGTAGTTCTGTTCAGTTTGGTTTAATTAAGTATTTATCTCCAAAAAAGATAACAAATGGCATGCCTGTTGGTCGCCCCACAAGCATGCTTGCTCTTTGTATAAGTAATTGGCTGAATTAGAGAATCAGAGGAATATAAACAATATACAATATACTGTATATTGATTAGAGTAAGCAGCAGGATGGCCTGCGTCTGTTGTCATTACCTTTATATCTACTGTATAAGCTTTCCTGCTCTGTCTCTGTACATCTCCCTCAGTGCTTACAACTCCCCTCTTACTGTATCTGTTTTGCTAAATGACAAATTAAATCTATTTGATATAATGATATAACATCTAGGGCTGTCCCATCTAAGTCGATTAGTGGACTAAATGGTCGTTTTGGTCTTAGTCGTCTAATATTTCTTTAGTCGATTAGTCGTTTTTTTATACTTTTTTCATGCTGCATGACTTCCAAGAACCTTATGAGCACATCTCTGGTAAACATAAGATTTAAAGTGGTGCTTTTGTGTGATTCTTTGTGGAGAAACTCAGTTTTACAGATCTGTTGATTAAATCAATGAATCGATTTGTCAACAAACTCGTAAGAGTGTTAGTCGACCAAGAATTTCTTTTGTCGAGTACAGCCCTAATAACATCTGAGAACAAGAACTGGTGCAACTGAGCAATTTTTGAAACTTTTTGTTGAGCATTTAGCTATGACTTAAAACATGATTCAGTAATATGAATGTTAAACGTGATCCCCTTTGTTTCGTATCTCTGTAGGTGATGTGGTAGTCGGAGAGGACCTGGGAGAAACCTGGCAGCGTGGTTGTAACGCCTGGGGCGTCCGCGGTCTCTTCCCCACATCATGTGTGAAGGAGCTGACCCTCTCTGGACGTTCCAGGCAGCTGTCTGAGCGCTCGGCTCAGGCCCAGGCTTCAGAGCTCCCGCCTTACGCCCTGGGCCAGGCCCGGGCCCTCATGAGCCTCCACGCGCAGCTCAACGAGGAGCTGGACTTCCGCGAGGGGGACTTGATCATCATCACCGGCCTGCCCGAGCCGGGCTGGTTCCAGGGGGAGCTGGACGGCCGCAGGGGAATCTTCCCAGAGGGGTTCGTGGAGCTCCAGGGATCCCTCCGATCTCCTCAGGAGCCCCTGGACTATACTGGACAGTATTTGAACAGTGACTCCGAACAATTAAGCTACGAGGACCCTTACGACGCAGGGGAGGGGACAGAAGAGGAAAGTGTAGAAGAAGGAGAGGTGTTTATGAGAGAGGAAGAGGAGCAGAAGGAGGCTGTAGTAGAAGAAGATGAAGAGGAAGAGGACGGTGTCTATGTAGTGGCGCTGTATGAGTTTCGGGCCATGGAACCAGGCGAGTTGGACTTTGACATGGGGGATCGCATACGTCTTCTAAACACTTTGGAAGATGGCTGGCTGGAGGGGGAGCTGCGAGGGCGACGCGGCATTTTTCCTCATCGTTTTGTCAAAATGGAGGATGACGGGCAGAAAACTGCAGAGGAAGCAAATGCTGTTGAACCAGAAGAAGACAAGGAGACTTCTGTATGTCCCAATGGGTCAGAGAGTGAGCCTGAATGGAGGACATATGAGGATCACACAGTGTGGGACCTGGACTACTTTGAGAGGACTGAGGAGCAGAGGTGGCAGAGTGAAAACAAAAGCACAGGAGCTCAAACTAACAACCGAGGACAGAGAGATGGTGGTAGCAGACCCAACTCTCAGCCACGTAGACCTGTCGCCCCAGTACAGAGAGGGCCTGAGAGACCCAAATCCAGTCCTCCAGCAAGGCCCAGACTGCCATCTCGGCCTAGCCTGCCTGCACGCAGCCATAGGCACCACGGCCCATCGTCTGGCGCAAATCGATCCAGCTATACTAACGGTCACACTCGATCCTTACAGCCCAAACTAACTCATAGCCTAACCCTCCCTAGCACTCAGTCTGGTTGGTCTAAAAACTACCAGAGGCCACCGAAGGATGGTGCCACCACTAGTAAGAGGAGTGGGAGTGTTAGTCAGGCATTATTTAACCTCGCTGAGGCCCAGAAGAAGCTAACTCGCCACGGTAGTGTCAGTGATGCTGATATGATGATGGGCAGCGCTGATTCACGGCAGCGTTCCCAGCAGACAGTGCGTGGCTCCAACGGTATGATGCCGACATCCATCACCTTAGATGCCTTAGCCGGCAACCTGGAGGCCAAGCTCTCCCAGCAGCTTTTTGAATTTGATAAAAGCTTGACTTCTTCATACAGTGATACTAACATGAGCTCTGATGCTTCTGTAGGCGACCTGAGCCAGCAATCCCGTATCGCACGCCATTTTTCTATTATGGACTTCAGCGATGAAAGCGATATCATGCGAGGCTCCTCGCATTCACCAGTGGCCCATCTTTTGCAGTCGAACTCTGCCTCTTCCTCGCTAGAGAGACGCAGGACCCTTCGCCCTCCCCCTCCTCGTCCAAGAGCCCATCGCCTCTCTGCACCACCGTACAAACCAGCCCGCCCTGCTCCGCGTCCACCTCCTCGCTGCCCGAGACAAAATACTGCCCCTCCGAACATCTTCTACACCCCTGACGAACCAGCTGTAAACCTCCTCGACCAAATAACAGAAGGGCAGGTAGAGTTCGGTGACCTCGCGGCTGCCCAGGAAGACGAAATCCAGCGCCAGCTGGAAATGGAGAAGGAGCTGGAGAGAGAGATGGAGCTGGAGAGTCAGAGAGAGAAGGAAGAGGAGGAAAGGTACCAGCTGCTGCTACGGCTACAAGAGGTGGAGCACGACATGGAGGCATATGCACACACAGCGGAGGAGCTCAGGACCATGTTGGAGGAGGAGGAAGATGAGACGGCCCACATGCAAGCCATGGAGAATCTGGAGTTCTGCAACTACACGCTGGAGACGCTGGCCCTGGAGCAGCAGCAGCTACAAGGTAAGACTGATGTGCTGTGATTGGGAGGAGTATTTGGATGTTGCCATTAATGACCACTCTGAGATTGGGAGTTTTGGAGCTATAATGTAAATTTAATATCTTTGGGTTTGAGACTGTTCGTGCGACAAAACAAGACGTTTGAAGACATTGCTTTGTGCTCTGAGAAACTGTGGTGGACATCTTTCACTATTTTTTTCAGACTAAAGGCCATTACACTCTGGAGGCGTGACGAATAAATGAAATGAAAATGCTATTATGTCTAGGGCTTTTATTGTGAAAGGTAGGAATGGAAGGAGTGGATCTGGGTCTGCGCTGCCTTTGTCAAGGTTGAAAGGAGTAATACAATTTGCCGTCCTGGTTCGGACTACGGAGCCTCCGTGTTGGTGTTTTATCCTTATAAATATAGGCGCAAAACGCAAAAATTCCATAATATTCGTGCTCTGTTTAAAAAATACTCAAAAACAGTTAAAAAAAATATGTTGATGTGCAAATTGATTGCACGAAAAAAACACTGCTGGTGTGTAAAGGCCTTAAAGGTCTAATCAATTAATAGAGAAAATAATCTGCATAAATAATCAATAGTTGCAGCCCTCCAAGTATGTGCAATGAACAAATGATACTTATACACATATTGAACATTGTTTTATATTTTTTTTATTTAACGTAGGTTATAGTATTTTTTAAATGGCATCAAACTGTTTCGCAGGTACTGATCAACACAGGAATATCCTATAAACGGATCTGTGTGTGAAATTAGACAAACGGTTATATTTGTCACTTGAAATGTCTCATCAGTGGGCTTAAACTACTGACATTAAGCCACTGAGATAAAATGATGTAGATGTTTTCCTTTAAGAGTCAGTTAGCTACTGTAGCCGAAAGGGTTACTTGGAAACAATGCAAAAGAGAAGACAAATAAAGTAGAATTTGTTTTACTTGATGTCATAGTTCACTTCTAAAGGCCCCGTTGCCTGCAGGGTATATTAGAAAGTAAAACCCGGTCACTGAGGACAAAATGTAATATAGCAGGAATCTCAAAATGAGCCATCAGTGCTTACCACCAGATTTGCTTTTCGACTTGTTATCCCGACACACACACACACACACACACACACACACACACACACACACACACACACACACACACACACACAGACATTGTTTATTTAAATTCCCCCGTAAACTATGCAAACAAGACATCCCTATTTACTGTGCACAATGATAAGCGGAAGGAGGATTGTGTATTTAAATGAAGGGTTATCATAACTGTGTGAGTTGTGTTTGTGTGCATATTGAGGAATTTGCTTTGTCTCACTACAATGCTGATTTACAAAAGTATAGCGAATGTGGTAGAATCGGCATGTCACTGCAGGGTTTAGGTGGAGTAACGGGAAATGAATTTGTGAATTTTAGGTACTGTTTGAGTTTAATTCATTATTAATAGTTAATAGCTTAAACAACAGTAGTTGTAGAGCCAATGCTAACTGGCTCAGATTAGTTTTTGCCATCTCGTACTGTCTGGGGGCTCAGTTGTGTCTCTGGCAGCTCAACACTTTTTCACATAGGTACGAGGTGCATTCCTGCACATAGTGAGAAGGAAAGCATTGCACGTGGGCCTCTGTCTCTTTTCCACTCTCTCTCTCTTTTAGTCCTTCTCTCTATCCAAATGTCCTTCCTCGTTCACCTTCCTCATTATTTTCCTTTCATCCTTTTCCTCCATCATCTGTTCTTCATCAAAAGGAGCGAGGAGAGGGAATACGTTGGGTGTGGTTTTGGGGATTTTTTGGTGAGACAGAGCGAGCATGGCCTACTCTAGAGTGTGGTTGTGGCGAGCTGTGATGTGGCCCGTGGCACACCTCTCCACACTGTTTGGACTCGCTCAGGAGGCCAGGTCCAACAGAGTGGCAGGTAGGCTTGAACTCCAGACGGTGTTTATCGGTCATTGTTACACGGATTTGTTGAATATTCAATTCTGATTGGTCAATCACAGCGTTCTACGGTCTGTTATTTCTATATACAGACCGTTGCTATGTATAACACATCGTTGCTATGGACGCAGTTCTGATCTCAGACTTTGGAGGACCATTTTTGCGTCAAATTATTGATTTTTTAAGTAAGTAGCCGTGTAATAAGCGTGATAATGTACAGCTAGCGGGTCATTGTTGTGAAATAAACCCCGACAGGGGGATGCAAGACCCTGATGTGAAGCGAAGACATTATCCCTTACGTGTTGTATGGACTGAGCATTGTTACTGTTTTTCACTTTTACTCAGAGTCACAGCTGCTCAACTGCTTACAGCAGCAGTTCTCTACTCACTGGTCATTGAGTCAGTGCAGCAGTTGAGGGTTTTAGTGCCTTGCTCAAGGGCAGCAGTTGTTTCCAAAGTTTCAAATTGACTTTACCTGTATGGATTCAACTTCTTATGAAGGAAGCAGAGTGGAAATATGAATGAGTTGTAAACTATTTTGGAATTTTGTATTTATGACGGTGTTAGGGACATGACATGTTGTTGTTAATTATTAAAAGCTTGGTAATAAAAAAAAGGGAAAAATTCCCCGAACTTGTCATGAGGATATTTACCATCAGATGATAGTTTAACCATCAGTTACTCTTTGTACCATCGTAGCTATCACTGTAACGTCACTGCGATGCTCTGCTCTGATTGGTCCAGTCTGAGAGTTGCTTATTCTGCTTTGTGATGCCTGTTTGACAATTTCTGTTAAATCGAAAATGAATTACATTTCTGTACCATTTGCCTCTGGGTGTATTGGGCCAATGTGGGAAATACTGCCACTCAATAAGCAGGACTTATTTTTTTCTGGCAACATTGGATTCTTACATTATTATTTCATCAATGTGATGAATTAACTTGATCTTTAAGCTTTGATTTTTAATGATATTGTCGCTTGACATCGGATGTAATTGCATCAACTTTCCAACAGCAGGGCCCTCTATTTCTCACTGTTACACACCCACATATACAAATAAATCTAATCGCATCTAATTGCTTTCAGTCTAATCACTGCCAACAAGCAGGTTTTCTTTGTAATGCTAATTTATGCTGTAATCACAGTTTCACTTCTATTTCATTCTTATTGAATTAATGCTAATTGAGTGTTTCTCAATGATTGCTAATCAAAAACTGATTGTCAGACTCAGTCCCATTGTTCACCTACTCTAAGATCATCTTGCTAAGGTAATCTGATTACTACCGGAAGTTTCAAGCCTATTTTAATTTGAAAATTTTCCTCTAATCTTGTTTGTCATTATACCAGCAAACTAATAATCAGTAATTGCCTGTTTGTTTTTTATTTTTTTTGCATTCAAATGACTCATATCCGGTTAGATTTTAGTAATCACTCTCCGAAGCTTTCTAATAGATGATGTTTATGTCTGTGAATGACAGCTATCAGCCTGAAGGCAGGAACTCGTTCCGTTGGCCACAGCTTCCTCTAAGGGTCATGCAACCACATAGTTTCCATTCACTCATCACACTGCAGGAATTCTCACAACCTCCTTTCACAGCAATAAAAATAACATTTTCAATCTGTTTTTTTCCTTTGATATTTGCCACACTGTTAGATGTGGAAATGGACTAAAGATAAGAGACTTGATTGGTAAGAATTCAGCACTTGCAAGAAAAAACCAGCCGAGCACACTCCCACTGCAGAGTGTTTGATATGGTGATTATCGACACATTACTCGGACACAAAAGCTTTTAGTAGGATTTGTTAATAGGGTATTAGGTTTCCCTTCGTTAGCTCACAGGAAGGTGTGTACGCATCGAACATAAAGTCTCAGGATCTTTGCTGCAAAAAAATGTGTTTGTCATCATACACACACACTCCCCCAGGAGTGAGTGCTTGTCCGTGCTTTGGCAGGGTGTGTTCCTGAGTGTGACGTTTGAAAGACAATAGGCAGCTTATTGTTACAAGGCAGGGAGTAACTTCAACACAGGGCTCTGCCTGCACTTCACTGTGCAGCTGAAAGTCCTCATAGAAGCTGAAAGAGGTGTGATACTAAAGCTCAAAACAGACAGAATCAACCATGTGTTTACGGAGTGGGATTAATGACATCATGTCTGATTATTTATAAGTTAGTCTGTTGTGTGCGCATGGCTGTAGGGCTGAAATCAATATCTCAATGCAAATCATTTTTTCTGTTATCAGTATACTGTATATCAAAACATGGCAAATGTATGCAAAACCACAGACAGAACAAGCAAATGTATTGAATGAGCTGTGTTGTACTGTTTCACACTACATATAACTCTTCACACAAGTACAATAAAACTTCATTAACTGATATAATTAAACGGCTTTGTTGAATACTTGATTGTGATTGGTCAATCAAGACGTTCTACGGTCTGTCATTTCTTTATAAAAGACCGTTGCTATGTGTAACAGACCGTTGCTATGGGCGCAGCTCTGATGTTGGACTCTGGTGGACCGTTTTTGTGTCAAGTTATCGATTTCTTAAGTAAGTAGCCGTGTAATAAGCGGGATAGTGTACAGCTAGCGGGTCATTGTCGGGGTCCACCCCTACGCGTCGCGGCATCGCCCTGTCTGGGTTTATTTCACAACAATGACTGGCTCGCTGTACATTATCCCTTACTTGTTATATTAATATTATACAATCCCTCAGAACCATTAATTTGGAAAACCACATTTTGAAAATGGATAACACAATATGATAATTTAATCATGATACAATTCCAATTCCAAGTTGATGCTGTGTGCATTACGGCTGCATTCACCCAGCAGTGCGGCGAAAACGCAAGTCCTCCCATTCATTTTGAATGGGGGTAGTGCGTTGGGGTTGGGGCTGCGGTGGCCGCAGGGAATGCCGGAAAAAAAAAAGTAGAAACAGAATCAACTTTTGGAGAACACAACCCGACGTCACGCTGGGTTGGCCAATCACGTAAGAGCTGTACAACCCAACCTTGAAGGAACAAAAGACGTTAATTGACGCAGTTAATGGCCCATTAGAGTGACTCTCCCTCTCCGCCGCAACGCCTGATCTGGTGTGAATGCAGCCTAATTAGTGAGATATCCCTTTCCCAAGTATCCATGTAAGTGCATCAAATCATGACTGATTAATTAATGAATCATATAATATGACAACGTCTCTGTAAATCAGTTTGTGCTTGGTGCTATTCGCTCTTTTTTCTCACACACCGGTGCAGGTTTTTCAGTCTCTGCCATCTCTTTGTGTTTCCTCTTTTCTTCTTTAAGCTCTTTGGCCTTCAGCCTCCTTTAATTCTTTAAACCCACTATTAGAATGCCTCCATCAGCCTCCATGACACCACAGCCTGATCTGTTTAACACTGTTTTGAGGATCTGTTGGCGGCTTCAGGTTTCCCTCAGTCAGCCGTAGCAAACTGGGAGACTTCTAGGCTGCAGACGGTCTGATATGTGACCTTATTCCTGGACATCACACCACTTTTTCTAGATGTACTGAATGCTGATTAAGCTCTTGACAGCTTCATTTACAAAACACGGTCGCAGAGAGGAATGTTGTATTTGACATTCCTATAGTTGCACACAAGCGCACAGTTTCGGTCGTGTCCCGCTACTGAAAGCTGAGATGTTGACACTGATAATTAAACAGTCTTACGTAAGAAAGAACAAAGATTTCTACGCTTAGTATTACCTTTGGGAAACTGCGTGTCTGTATTCAATATGAGTTTTTGCTTTTGCACTGCAAATGAGTTCATCTTAACACAAAAATAATACTATTTTTCTTTACAAATATCACTGGAATCAAACAAGATTACTTGCACGATTTTCACTTGTTTTGAAGTAAACAAGATGCAATAACGGTGCAAGATAAAATCATCCAGTAAGAGGGTGTTTTGTAACGTAAACATAGAATCTAAAGGCCTTTTGTGTCTTTGCTTGTTGTTTTGGCTCTTCCCTGTTTCTGTAATTTGATGTTGGTAAAACATTCCTTGAAGTTTTATTGCCTAACTTGTTTTCGTCATATCTTATTTCCTGGTTTGTGAGGTTTAACTAGCTGGTTTAATCAAACCAGGAACTGAATTTTACTCAAAATATAAATCTTGGAAAGAGAACAGACAAGTTCCCGCTTCTAATTACACTTATGTTAGTTTGAATTGATGGTAAACTGATACTACCCCACATGTGTGTGTGTGTCTGTGTGTATCACGTGCACTTGAGTGTATGCAAGCCCTTTAAACCCGTCCCTTTAGTGGCTGCTGCCTCTTTCATGGAGAGTTAAGGAGGGGGAGGGATATATTATACCCGAGCTTTATGAATAGGCCGGAGTTTTTTCTCACACTAAAAAGATTGTGTCTCTTCTGCGAGTGAGGACAGCCCTCAACAATGGCTCATTGTACACACCAGCAGCTATTTTGTCAGTCGCTGCTCTGGCCTAATCAGGCCAAAATCTGTCCCTCTCCACAGTCATCTAGATATAATAACTATCCTTTACTTGGATCTTTCCCTTTCACTTGTTTTCTTCTTCACACTCCTCTTGCAACCATTAATCCAAAAAGAAAACTTGCTTCAAACAAAATCACGTGGACGTCTCCATGTGTAAATATTTGCTCCTTCCTGAAATGTAGAGCAAAGTTAAACTGACAAACTGAGGTCAGTTTCTTTGCTCTGTTACGCACAAATATGAAGGTCTTTGGATCAGCGTTGGAAGTTAGAATTTATAAGTTAGAGCCGGTTGTAAACACAGACAGGAATGAGTTGCTTTTGTCACCACAGGCTGCGTTAATGACCTGGTGAACGTAGCAGGAAATAGCAAAAACAAAGAAAACAGGATACAAGGAAAGGATGGAGGATTGTTCATGGTGGTGGAAAAAGAAAAAAACATTTGTTGCCAAAGTCATACTGTGAAGTTGTCTCCATCTTCCATTAAAGAAAATCTACAGGGCAGATTGTTTTGCTGCACACAGAGGTACCAGCCAATTGAAACAATGGGAGGGGCTGTTGTGCTAATCCTCCACTCATGTGACTCTACTGAATCATTAACCCAAGGAGGCCCCTCCTTCAATAACCTTACTCCCCCTCTCCTTCCACGATTTGCTGAGATAGCTGCGGGGAGGGAACGATTTGGTTACACTGAGAGGCTGGGAGGTGCTTGGGCTGGGCAGTCCTGCTGAGAGCAGTGGAGAGAAAACAAGTGGGAGAGTTACAGACAATATGCCTGACAGGTGGAGTCTCCCACAGCGCTTTGTTATGGAATGCAGGACTTTGGAAAGAGAAAATAAGCCACGTTGAACAGGAAACTGTATCAGCACCGGGTTGGCTGATTTAAACTTTAAGAGCCATGAAGAGCCCGGTGGTTTATGGCAACCCGGTCATGTTTGCGCCGGTGGATTGGAACTATGCATCTGGTGGCCCGGTAAGGAGAGGGAAGAGTGTGGAGGAGCTGGGGGATGCCGGCTGGGCCAGAGAGAGGGAGCGGATTGCCCATCTGCAACAGCTTCAACAACTACACCAACTGCAGCTCCAGCAGCAACAGCAGCAACAGGTTGGATATCCTGCGTATGGAGTAGTTCCTCAGGGACCAGTCATGGTGCCAAGTCCTGTTGACCTAGTTACACCTCCAGGCTGTCCCATGCCAGTACATGGCGGCATGATGGTGCCTGTAGGTGGGCCGGGGTCACCTCAAGTGCATGTGCCAGCTCCATGGCCGGCACAATGGGAGAACCAAGCCCAGATTAGACAAGACAATGCCTGCCAGCAACCCAGTCGGGAGTATGATGACCGTCAAAGGGCAGCTTTCAAAGAGAAGATGCCTCAAGGCCGGGACGTTTACTTCCACCCTGGTTCGGAGGATGGTCACCTGAATGTGAGGGTGTCTGAATGGAAAGGCAAACATTGTTTTTACCAGGGCCCTGAGGATTACAGCCAGCGAGTGCCAGAAGAAAAAGACAATAATTACTTAAGAACTCAAGAAGGGTACGAGGAGGACCGGAGAAGAAGGGACGACCGGGTGAGAGAAAATGACCGTTATGACTACAGGAATCATAGAGACGTGGAGGAGTATGATCACAGGGACAAATACAGCGAAAGGGATCAGTATGACAGGAAATACAGTGAGCGTCGTGACGACAGAGAGCAGCAATATTATGACAGCAGGAAACACCAGAATTGTGATGCCAGAGACAGTGAGTATGAAGACCGCTATGATCGTAAAGACCCCTATGCTCGCAGAGACGATTACTCTGACCGCGATAGGGAGTATTATGATTCTAAAGAGAGTGATCGCTATAGAGAAAAGGAATACTACCAGCGTAGAGAGGAGGACCGCTACTATGATGAACGAAAACGTAAGGACCGTTACTGTGACCGGGATGCAGATGATCGTTATGACCGCAGAGAAAATAACAACAGAGACAGGGATGACTATAAAGGAAGGTGTGAGGAAACTTACACCAGTAAAGGAAGGGACCCGTATGACTCTGAACTGGACTCTGGTTATAAGGAGAGGGACCACTACGACAGGTACAAGGATCCAGGTGATGACAGGAGAGATGAGCACTACGACCAGAGAAGGAGAGACCACTACAAAGCCCGGGACCACTACGAGCGCAGGACCGCGGACCACTACGAGCGCAGCGACAACGAAGACCGCTACGACTCCAGAGAAGGGGATCGTTCCCGCTACAAGCCCAGAGACAGATATCCGGATTTACGCTTAATAGCCGTAGATCGCGAGGAATACCCTAAAAAAGATGGCAAGACGCACTGTGAGGAATGGGTCGAGCAGCAGAACCAGAAGTTGGCACTCGGAATGCGGTCTTTTGAGGATCCCGTCATATACCGGCGCAGTGACAGCGAGGAAAAGGGATACGAGTCGAGCGCCGGGAGCGTTGGTTCAAAACGGGGTCGCAAGCCTGTTTACGTGGGCTCGCTAGATCGTAAGACCTTCTACAGGAAGTCAGCTCCAATCTCCCAGTTCGCCACCGTCAGGAAACAAAACCAAGGTAAACCAAGGATATTGTATTTGCACAGCATGACGTATTGATGTTACGCTCAGGTACGACTCCACTTTACAGATCTTGAAAAGCAAACAATGGTTTGCATTTACAGCCCCTTTAGATAAAACAGGGTGGAGAGGTCGACAGTGTTGGGTGTCTCACTTCTTATCATTGGTGACCTCCAGAGGTGCTCTTCTAATCAATGCTGGTGGCTTCAAAGTGCTGACTAGCCAGACTCACCTCCTTCGAAAGTGTGTGTGCTGGAACCTGTGTGTGTGTGTGTGTGCATGTGTGCGTGCATGTGTGCATGTGTCAGTATCACCTCACAGAAAAAGTGAACTGTCAGGAATTTGTAGGCGTAAGAACCTGCAGAACAGGTTTCGTGGGTTCTTGTTGTCTGTCTGTAGTTTTCCTGTGTGCTGCCCTACTCTTCCTCACTGATGCTATGTATGTGCACCCGTAACAATTCCGTTCAGTTGTTGCATGACTGACAGGTCTGTCTTTTAGTAACTTGGTTGTTTTCAGACGGGGATACACTTAAAAACTCACTCTATGGAGCAGTTCATGATGGGTGAAGTGGCTCTGTTTTAGTATGTTTTGTATACAAACCATATCTGTATTTACTATATACATCTCAGCCTAAATGTTACAAAACCCACCAAGTTACTAAGTTCTGCAGACAGTCAACGTAGGTTTGTTATTTTAACCAAACTTTGGACTTTATGATTGTGATTCATGTATTGAAAATAGAAAGACGCAACTTAACCAAAGCCTAAAATCTAGGGCTGGGTATATTTTTCAAAATTGGGGCCAGTACAATACCTGAGCTTCAGTTCAGATAGCAAAACAATACTTTTTGACATTTTTAGAGGAAGTTTTGGCGACATTAGGGCTGCAACTAACTATTACTTTCATTGTCAATTAATCAGTTGATTTTTTTCTCGATTAATCGATTAGCAGGTTGGTCTATAAAATGGGGAAAAATGTTGATCAGTGTTTCCCAAAGCCTACGATGACATCCTCAAATGTCTTGTTTTGTCCACAACTCAAAGATATTCAGTTTACTGTCATAGAGGAGTAAAGTAACCACAAAATATTCACATTTAAGAAGCTAGAATCAGAAAACTTTGACTTTTTTTCTTTATAAATTCCTCAAATCGTTTGACAACTAATCGATTAATCATTGCATCTCTGTTCAGTTCAAATAGCAATCAAGGCCTTTAAACATTTTGACACTTTTAGAGAAGTTTGGTTGACATGAACATGTTTAAACCCCTTTTCTTCGTAAAAAACAAAAAAGCCAAACTGTGCGATGCATCAGTGTCAAACGAAAGGTTTCCTGATTTAGATGAGGAAATCATTGTCGATTAATCCGTCGATTATTTTCTCGATTAGTTGTATGGTCTATGAAATGTCAGAAAATGGTTAAAAATGTCAATTAGTGTTTCCCAAAGCCTTTGATGATGTCCTCAAATGTCTTCTTTTGTCCACAACTCAAAGATATTCAGTTTACTGTCATAGAGGAGTAAGGAAACCAGAAAATATTCACATTTATGAAGCTGGAATCAGAGAATTTTGACTTTTTTTCCTAAAAAAATTACTCACACCAATTAAATAGTTGGTGAGTCATTTAGTAGTCGACAACTAATCGATTAATTGTTGCAGCTTTATTCAGTTCAGAGAGCAAAACAATACTCTTAAACATTTTCACACTTTTAGAGAAGTTTGGTTGACATGAACATGTTTAAACCTCTTTCTTTTTTTTTTTTTTAAAGTTATTTTTTGGGGGCATTTTTTATTGATAGGACAGTGGATAGAGTCTTGGAAAGGGGGGAGAGAGAGAGATGACATGCGGAAAAGTCCACAGGCCGGATTCGAACCCCGGTCCACCACGGCTAGGACTGAGCCTTTGCCAGATATGGGCGCCCGCTCTACCAACCGAGCTAACCAGGCGCTCTAAACCTCTTTCTTAATAAAAAACAAAAGCACAAGCTGTGCAATGCACGTGCAACGTCAATTGACTGATTTAGATTAGGAAATATCTGTCAAAAGAATTAGTAGTAAGTAAACAACCTACGCATTTAACCAGGCATTTGACACTAACTTTCAACGCTATGTACACATTTCAATTGGTCTTCACCAGCCCCGGGGAACTGATGTTATCACCTGTTAACACTGAGAATGGTTCAGAAGTGCAGTAGTATGTAAACACCAAAACAAACTAGTACTACATCAGAAAGTAGGTGTGTGTTCAAATGTGTTCAAGTGTGTTTCATTGGGAATCGAAGAAGCACTCCTGACTCGCTTCATTGTGTCTGAGAAGAAGCAGGTGGCGCCCCATGAACCCTCCCCCAGTTACCTAGAAACACACACACACACACACACACACGTGCACGGCCACACACACGCACACACACATTTCAGGAGTCCAAGTATTAATCCCTAGCGTCAGCATGGTGAGTGGATGGCGGGGGTCTGTCTGGTGCCAGGCGGTGGCCGGCACTGGCCTGACTCCTTCACTGCAAGACCAGACTGATACTCAGTGTGTGTGTGTGTGTTAGTGAGGCTTATTTGAGAGATGACGCCATTTTTAAAAAACACACACACACATGCACGCTTGCTTCTGCAGTGTCTTGTCATCCTTTAATCTTGTTAAACTGTTTCAGCTCTGTCAGGGGGTTTGCCCCGAGTAAAGCATTTGATAGCACGGCTAAAAACATTAGGGCCATCTCGTCGCAGCGCTTATTGGGCTTATATACGCTGCGACTCAGTGACATTGAGGTGATGGACGAGGCTTTAGAAGGACCTCAGGGGCATGTATAAGGGCCTTTGTTCTCAGTAATCCAGTTATTACTATAACTTTATGTGTGTGTGTTTGTGTGTGCTGCAGGCTTACATATTGTACCAAAGAGGGCAATTTAATAAGCAAAATATGTTTTTTTGCAGGAATAGATAGCGTAATCAGAAATATGTGTGTGTAAGTACAGTATGCACGTGGATTTCTGTTCATGGTTGCAGTCTTCAACTTTTATACTGCTATATGTTTGAGCGTCTGTGTGTGAGTAATGTGTTGTTATCCAGCAGCGTATGCTCTGTAATCCTGTCGCTGCTATTGGTGGGCAGCGGTACGGGGGTCGGGGTGGGGGAGTTAGGAGTTAAGACAAGATCTCAAATGGTCTGACAGCATTGCTCTAAAAGACGTCTTATCTCACTGCTGGCAAGCAAAAAAGTCAGTTGGCAAAAAATTAATTAGCTCATTAGTCCAGAAGTCTGCATGAGTCAGTCAGTGGTGCTTACTCTTTTCCTTTTGGTTCATCCTCAGTCCGCCTTATAGTTTTTATTTTTAAATCATGTCTAATAATCCTCCAAGTGTCATCTAGTTCTATTAGTTTAAGATTGTTAAAATGTCCCAACTCCAGTGCAATTAATTTTCATGAACATTTATTTGGTTCATGTTAATAAAGCTTATTACACGGCTTTGTTGAATACTCGATTCTAATTGGTCAATCACGGCTCTCTACGGTCTGTTTTTTTTTTTTAATACAGACCGTTGCTATGGACGCAGTTCTGAAGTCGGACTGAGGAGGACAATTTTTGTCAAATTATTGATTTCTTAAGTAAGTAGCCTTGTAGTAAGCGGGATAATGTACAGCCCATCGCCCTGAAGGGGTTTATTTCACAACAATGACAACATTAAAGTTAGGATTTGCTGTCGGCTTCCCGACTCATTTTAAAAAAGACAGAGAGAAAAAGAGAGAGAGATTGAGCAAAGAGACAGACAGTGCGGCGATACGAATGAGAGGGAAAAAAAAGTTATTTTCTGATTGTTTCACGGCGGTTACGTTCTAAAGCAAAAAATAAATAACCATCAAATACCCAACAGATGATTTACTGTGGAGACAGATGCTCTTAGTTTCATTTTCAGGTCTTTAGACTGCGGTGGAAAAACAGACAACAATGGGCTGAAGGAACCTTTTTACTGGCACTTGCATACGTAACAAGACTGATGTTATCTGTACTTTTTCAGATGGTAGGCCTATGAGAAAAGACAATTGATCTTTGACCTTGAGGACTTTCCCATCAGGACTAGTTTACTCTCGATAAGGCCGCGTTCATACAGCCAGCGTTCGAGATCATATGATCATAACCAAAGTAATTACCTGAAATTTTCAGGACGTCACTACTAGGACAGTATCTACTGTATATACTAATGACTGCACACACCAGCGTACAGTATGTACGACAGAGAGCCGCTCTCTTCTGTACACTCGCTGCCTGTCAGATGAACGTGTTGTGCTTTTCATCAACTCATTCATCATTCCAGCCGTTTCCCTCAGGTTTGTGCGCCAAAGACTCTACACTCAGCACGTTTGTCAGTATTTGGTTGTTTGAATGTTAATTTGTGGTAAAGACTACCACAGTTGTTATATTTGGTGCGTACCAACTGTCACAGTGGTTACAGGTGTTGATCTTGGCCATTGTGACATTAGCTTCAGGGACTAATTTATTTACATGCAGTGATTATTTTACTGTCATCGGTGGTAAAGTGGTAAAGACTCACTCTTGTTAGTAGATAAGGGCTTCAATCTCAAACACTGGCTGTATGAACACAGACACTTATATCAATATCAATGCCGTATTTCCCCAATATTTACATTTCCAGTATCAGTTTATGTATATTGTTTTAAATTGGATAGTTATTAGGATAGTAATAATAAACCATCCTGCCTTTATGCTCTTGTTTGAGGGTGTTTACATTGGGAAGCTTACTTTTTTGTCTATAGCAATAATACATTAAAGGTGGTGATGTATTTTGAGGAATATATAGAAAGGCTACCGTGAGGTCAGTCATTGTGCAATGCTCAGAATAGTTGAACTAAATTCTCTTGTTTACTTGTGGGAAAACTTTTAAAGCCCTCCGGCAGCTCTTTGTCTTAACTTGTCCTACAACTAGAAACAGATATTATGCTGCAAGTTCAGTCATCTCAAAGTCTCAAAGCAGTTTCTCACACTCACACAATATTTTCCCACACAGGCAGTAGAGGCAAAAGTCTCTGAGTCATCAGACTGTATGCAAAACGGAGAAAATGTAATATAATTTACTGTTTTTTCTTTGCATTTGGATCCATGAACATTTCAAAATGGGTTTTTTTTACTATGTTGTTGCACCACAAAGCACCTGTGGGACCCAATAGACCCGTTGTCCTCTCATACAGCGTTTTGGTTGAATAGGTCCCTCACTTAATGGCTTCGGTTCCTCCTAAAGCTCCTCGCTGCACATATGCAAAACTGATGGTCTCTTGAAGTAATTGGACATTGTTCAACATAGAAATGAGACGAAATGAGAAATTCCAAGGAAGCCAGAGATCACAGTCTTGGTCCCATTTACCATGCAGCAACTTATTTATTCAGCTTGTTAATTAGACTGCAGCCGTATCCACCTGGAAACAACAAGAGTGGAGTCTCATGGTGTCCGATAGTGGACTCTAAACACAGGATTAAGTCCGGAGAAAATGTTACATGTATCAGCACACAACCTGCTTTTGTAACGACTGAATGGAGGTTTGTAATTACAAGCAGTTCCCAACAATAGTGCATAAAGGTTGCTGTGAGTTTTGGCCAGGAACAGGAATGTGACCTTTTGACTTTTGACCCTAAAAAAGAGATAAACAGGATGGTATGTCACTGAATAAACTCCCCTTTTTTCAATTTCTAAGTGACCTTGCCTGGAGAAACAGCTGGTGGTACAAATCTGGACAAAAGGCTGGGGATTTAGCAAAAATAAAAGTGTGCTTAGTCAATTGCTTGATTAAAAAATATGCTCAAAATATAGGATTTTGTTTGTTTCTGCAGAGAAATTAAATAAGTGCTTCCTCCTTCTCTAAAACACAAAGTTAATATTTACTCTGCTTGTGCTGACATGGTTTTCTTAAACCAGTTACCAGCGTCATTGGTTTTTAATACACCCAGTATTAATCACAAGTCACGGCTTGCAGGTTGTTAGGTAAATATTGTTGGAAATGTTGGCATTTTGTGGGAGCTTGTATGAACTTATTCTCATGTCCCAACTGAACACACACTCACACTCACGCAGAGTTTCCCATGTGATCATTTCAGCCACTCCCTGCTCTCCAAAAAACTTGGCTTGATATGAGGAGGGCCCCCGCTATTCGCGTTGCCATGGCGACTGTGCATTCTGCTGTGAACTTTGGAGCGGCACACACACAGCGCCGATTGTGTCTGACCTTAGAGCGCTCTGTGCAGGCCAAAACTTTTGACTTTGCACGGCTGTTAGTGGAGCACGCCGACTACGGACCATGAATTCAGACAAGTATTGTTTGAGAACGGGTTTTGCTGCAGTTGTGCAACAACTTTTCAAAAGATTGTCATTTTATAAAAAGAAAGAATATACTTGAGTTTACTTGGATAGTTTTGTACTTTTATAAAAGAGTTAAAAAATATCCTTTAGTGCAAGATAACTTTGGAGGATTGAGGGGAAGATATTGAATCTTTATTTTGATAGAATTGAGCCTGTCAGAAGAGGAGCCCGGTCAGGTGTCAGTAGACTGTGAAACATGAAACAGATCAATCACAGAACTGGACTTAGACTTCACTGGACTTGACCCATCCTACTCAGTATGACCACTAATAAATATTACAGTAGCCAAACGTGAGTTAATGCAGTATAACAACTCAGAAATGATTCGTTCCATCAGAAAAGCAGCCTTAAAATCTGAAGGAAGCATAAACAAGGGATCCTTCTCTGTATTTCCACCACGAAAAGTTAATATCTGAAATATAACATTTCAATTAGATGTCTTTTAACAAATAGATGAATTAAGCTCAGTAATGAATCTCATGTGACACCTGACTTGAGGCGTAAACATGTGAAGGACGGAAAACCAACTTGTGCAGTCAGGATAATATAGTTAAACACAGCAAAGACAGATCTAGCAACGTAACTTTAGAAAGAAGCTAATGTGGCATGTGTACAGCACCTAACAACATGAAAATTATCCCTATTCCATACTGATTGCACGTCTGGTTTGAATCCGGTTGATGCTAGAATGGATGGTCCGGAGGGACGCTTGCCCGATTCTTCACATGCGCCTCCTATCTCCTGACCAATAGGCTATCCTAACCCTAACCATTCACCCCTCCGGACCATCCATTCTAGCATCAACTTTTGAGTATGTGGTGTGTTCATTTTGTCTTAGAAAGTGACGAAATAAAGTATACTCAAAGCAGACAGTATTCATACTAAACATGGTCTGCTGCTGATGAACTCTTCTCCATCAAGGATGTTGATTTGTTTGTATACTCACTGCTAACACAGTATACTATGACAGTTAGTATGTAGTTTGTAGTATGGATGGGACGCAGCATGTTGAAGCCGGACACCTGTTGATTGTAAGCAACAAGCAGCGATAGTCCAGCTCCAGGTTTTGTTGTCTGCCAGAGTGGTCGTCCTCTCTGCTGTCTCTCTGTGTGTGTGTGTGTTGTGTGTGTGTGTGTGTTTAATGATGGTGGGTTCCCATCCATTCTCATGGTAATTGGAGGTCTGGAATGGAGTTTCTGCAGCGGGACGCGCAGTCCTCTACAAGGCTCAGGAGGTGGATTTAAGATTGACAATGGACTATCGTAGAATGGGTGTCGTTGTTTGAACCACTATGTGTGTGTTTGTGTGTGTGTGTGTGTGTGTGGAGGCGGGGTGTGTGTGCTTGTTTTTGAAGTGGTTTGAAGAAAGTTGCGAGCAGCAGGTGGGTGAAGCCTCATCATCTTCTCTTTTCTCCCTCTTGCTCTCTTTTTTGTCTGTGTACGAGGCAGCGGACATATAGAGCCTGAGAGAGAACAAACATTTTAAGAAATATTCTCCCTAAAATTCACTGTTTGTTTTGTGTTTTTACAGCTGAGATTTAAGGGGCAAATCAAATCATTTCAGTTATTTTAATATTAATTAGAAATGCATTGATAAGGGACTAAAATAAAATTTATAATCATTAACATCCTATTCTTTGATCTATTTTGTTTCACCTATCCAACATTTTAACCAATCCCAGATGCACATTACACTAAATGTGTTTTTCTGAATGTGATTCTAAAATTTTAATGAATATTATGAGCATCATCGCATGCATTAAATACATCTTGCAAAACAAACAAACAAAAAAGCAGGATTTCATACAAATAAGACAACGCATATTAACCATAAATCATAGTGGGATTATGTGAATTCACCACAGCAACACTCCAGTCACTGTCTCACTAATCTTTGGGTACCTGTAAGACCATTCATTGTGACTGAGCTGTCCTTTGTTTGTGCCACCTGATGTCCACTTAATGTTTTTTGTTAAATCCTTGATGACCTATGCTGATGTATCAGCTGTGACGGTGACTTTAGTCATACTGGCTGTCTGAAGACAGAAGGTGCGGTGCAGTGATTTTATAATGCCATTAAGAACACTCCCTGTGGTGGCTGCTGTGTATTTGTTTATCTATGAGCTTAGTTATGGACATGATTCATAAGGCGTAACGATGGCAATCAGGAACTGGTTCCATCTGAAAACATTTTGAAATTGCCTCATTACTGTGAAGCGTTCAGGCTCCTGTTTCCAAGAAGCAGGTTTACTGAGTTCTCCCAAATCTGGAAAAGAGCTGTTTCAGGTTATACTCTGCAAAGATATCCAGATGAAGCTGCTTTCCGCTCTACAATACACTATTGATTCCACCTGTTGGTGCATTGCAACTTAGTACTTAAAGCTAGGACGCACAGTCTCTGAGTTTGTGTTCAAATGAGTCCTTGATAATGGAAGAAAATTAGATATTTCCTAGTGCTAGTGCATTTATTAACATCAGAGCCTGATAGGGAGCCTTTAATAATCAGTTCTCTTCCACATTACGGTTGGATAGGGAGATATTTAGTGAAGGCAGGGATTCAGTTCCTCTGCCTTCATTAGCCCATATAACCCCCTATATTTCAAGAGATTACACAAGCAGTGTCTTTGTTTTATTTTTCCAAACTCTTTAATATGTGTAACCAGGTCAGCGCTTGAATGCAACTCATTTATTAACCCTTTCTGTGCAGACGCCCCCTAGCCCCCTGCAGAGTCATCAGCCCTGTTTTTCCTCTTCATCTGGATGTTTGCTCGCCATAAAGAGTCGATCATACAGCTACACCCATGTCACATCAGTTCTATAGTATGCATGTGTGTATAATACATACATGTACTGTATGTGCGCAAGGGTAATTGTACTGCTGTATGCTATAATGATCCTTTAATGATCTTATAATGAGCCGACATACACACCCAGTTCTATTTAAACATTGTTATTTTCTCCCCTGTAGAGTTTAAACATCACTTTTCTCAGACCTGTCGAATGTTTTCTAGTTAAGACAAGACTGAAAATACTAGGGGTGTAAATTACAAGTTTCATCATGATACAATATTATATAATTTGTTTGGACAATGATACGATATTTGCCGATATCACAAAGTCTACCACGATACGATTTCAATTCGATTCAGGGGCCTGCGATCGATATGAGACAATATCATTTAGCACAATCAGTTACATTTACGTATATCAACTCACAAAAAGCAACTAAAATATGATTTGACAATTTTATTACTAAGCTCTTCTTGTTATTTAAATGAAAAACTATCTACTCTTTTAATTAAGAATAAATATAAAGTGGGAATTTCAAAATAAAGGTGTATCTTAAAGATGATGATATTGATGAATCGATATATTGATCCAGATCGATGTATCATTACACCCCTAGAAAATGCAATACATTGCTTTTTTGTATAATTGCTTAGCATTTGTCTTCCTATCAGACACAGTGGGTCCTCTATTGGTCGTCATACTGCAGATATTGAATTAGCAGTCAACAGGTGTTTACAGTCAGACCACAGCTATACAGTAATGAAAGAGCAGCTGATTAAAATCAAATGACACCGTATTATACCTGATTGAGACGAAAATTAACTGGCCTCAATTCAGTTCAGTTATTTTCTGACTTTAGAGACTTGAAAAACATTCCCAACCTTCTTTATCGTGAATAATAATTCATAGAACACTTTGTTTTCCTGATTAGAAAACCTTTTATGGCCTGATACCGTAATGAGGCTTTCAGCAGCAGGTCGTTGTTTGCACTGATTTATTAGTCTCTGATTGTTGGCATCCAGTCCCAGGCGTGTGATTCAGTAGGAGCTAAGTAATTGTTATGTGGGTGACCCAGGCAGATCCGGTTCCACATGCAGATAGCGTCATGTCACACCTTGTGGGCACCTGTGATTATATGTTTGGCTAATTCATGTTATATAATTATTTCAAATTCAGTCGTCAGATGTAGAATAATTTTGTATAAAATTCTCATTCTTTAACTAATGAAAAGCAGCTCTGCTGTGCACTAGATTTGAAATGAATGAGGTGTATTGTACTTTTAACTGTTTCAGCGCTCTTGCAAACACGTGCACACTGCCTGTGTACCCTCTTTACAATACTTCACAGAACAAAGAAAAGTGGAATTTCATAGAAGTAGGTCAAATTCTGGTCATGCTGGTTCACAGGTTGGTTCTGATGGAAAAGGCTGCGTATTTAACCCTGTGAAGTGGAGCACATGATGTAGTTGTGTGTGGAGGATCAAACATGTGAATGAGCCGATTGATTCCAATTAAACTCTGAGTCTTTTGTTTTCAGTCTCTTTGTATTGTGCTGCTGTCTGACTTCTAAAAACCCCTATTAGTGAGCTACTTTCTCACCAGTGTAGCAGCAGCAGCAGTGACGGATGCTGCAGGGAGATGTGGTGCAAGCGGTGAGAAAAGCTCCTTTGGGTCGAGCTTTAGCCAGGTCACGTGAAGAGAGAGAGAGGGATGAGGTCAGGGTGGGAGGGAGACAAAAGGCAGGTGGCCCAGAGGATCACAGTCGGGTCATAAAATATAATATTTTTGTTTGCATCAGAATGTAAAAAGCTTTGCAATTAAGTTTTGCAAGTTTGATCTTAACTCGATACTCTCGTGAGAAGTGGTCATAAACCAAACCGTGACGCTGCAGCAGTCTGGCTATGTGTGCATGTAGCGTGCCCGTGTTTTCAAGTGCACGGGGTAATGAGGGTAAGCAGAGTTAACTCCATTAGCCTCTGACAGCATCTGCTCGAGGAGCGAGGAAGGTGACGTCACCCTCGTCTGTCAACACAACGCAGAACATGCTGAATCTTCACCTGCTGAGATGTAACGGAGCTACAGCAGGGTTTCCCCTCTACTGATTTATTCATGGTGATTCCTCAAAATATCACACTCTTGAGTATGTTAATCTAACTTGTAACGCAGAGTAACATCATCAGTGCTGCTTGTATTGTATGCACAGGCATTTCTACTACTACTGTATCTTTTCGTCCACAACACTTCAGTCAGGCTGCTAATTATCTATATTTTGTCAACAAATCCATGAGGAGACCTTCTACTGAAGTCGTAAATCTTAAAAAACAGGTCATGAATCTATGCGCACATATTTATAAAAGCGTAAATAGTTTCTTTAAACTGTAGCTTTTAGCAAACGTTACTTAAACTGGAGTAAATAGTGCATTTTGGGGGACTTTTTTAGTATATTCTAATGAGCCTGCATGTGACATAGTAACGCTTCGGTTATGCTTTCCGTAAGGACGGCCGCACGGACATGAGCTGACGTGGAATCGTGACGAGGAAACATTTGGATCTTTTACACTCTGACATTAAACCGACATTCTCAAAGCTCCTCAAAGTTCTCCATTTTTCCCTCTAGGTAGAAAAATTTGGATGTGCACAGACAGGTGAAAACCTGTCACACGGAACCCCCGCGAAGGGCCGAGTCTGATAGTGTGACGTCACTTTGGCCGTGCAGACACTCGCAGATGCGGCAAGCATAAATCAAGCTTAAGGGGAACCAAACGTAAACAGCTTGTTGAAACACATATTTTCAGAAAAAAACTGACTGGGTTGTCTTATTTCACAGTTTGTTGGTTAATAGATACTCCAGATACCCAAATGTATGTGCACAAGCAGTGATAAAGTGAGTTTCTCATGATATGTGCCCTTTAAATAAACCACAATGCCCATGTTCATGATAATGAAGGAACCCCTTCAGTGAGTCCAACAGTATGGCTTATTTTATAGTGTTTTATAGGCACAAAGGAATAAGCTCAGGCTTTGGATACACAAACAATTCATTGTCAGTTTTCTTTTCATGGGATTTGTTGCCAATAAGAAAAATAAGAATATCACCAGACATATCGTTTAACCTAACAGACCAATGTCTCCCTGAGTAATAAAAGATACAACATGTATCATCCCTCTCTCCAGTACTGTTATCTCTGTTCCCTCAGTCCCCCTCTAACTGCCTCTTCTTTACTGTCTGCTCGGTCCCTGAGAGCCTGTACGTCTGTAGCTGCTGTCACAGGCCATTGTGCCGCACACAAAGAGCCTGAGTCCACTCCAGTTTTGGGTCCATTCATAAAGAGCATTGGTGCATGAACCAGGCTCTCCCTCCAGTCCCAGGCACCCCCAGAGATCAGTCCTCTGGGAGTGAGAGCAGAGACAACGATCAAAAGCTAGTCAGACAAGAGGAGGAGTGAAGGGTGGGCCGGGTGGGTGGGCGGGCAGGAGTATGTTTGGATACAATGAATGGAGACGTGGGCTGGGAACGTTTTTCTGTTTCCCTTTTTGGACTTTGTCATCTTTAGAATCACCCCTTTGTGTTTTTTGCTGCAACAAGCTTTGTGTCTGTGCCAATTTCATGGCAATTCATGAGCAGAAATTGATACATTTATTAAAAGAAATTCATAGATTTGTCTTTAAACAAAAATATTACATCGATAAAAGAGAAGTTTTTGCCATAACATCAAGATTAATTTCACTTTAGATGGAGCTAAATCTGTCTCCTCTCCTGTCCTCTCCAGAGATGACGCTCCTGTCCTCCCAACCCAAACCCCTGGACTCCACCCCGACCTCGGACTCCTCCCCCACTGCCGGTACCGAGGATCCAGAGCTGAGGATGATGGAAAAGAGGGCAAAGGTCATCGAGGAGCTGCTGCAGACGGAGAAGGATTACATCAAAGACCTGCAGATGTGTGTCGAGGAGATCGTCGAGCCGCTGCAGAAGAAGCAGGTAAAGAGATGGGGACGTTCTGGAGGTGGAGTAAGAGTATGGTAAAGGGATAGTTAAGGTGTTTTGAAGTGGAGTTGTATGAGGTACTTATACATAGTCAGTGTATTACCTAGAATATGTCAACCGCTTTACTTTATTGTCAGACAGCCCTTTCCGCTGGGGAACTGAAGCCGTTATCAATGCTCTCTTCAAAGCCACCAGACTCCATTGACAAAAACAGTAATTTTATCTGGCAGCACACAGGAGTTGCCGGTCTGCTGCTGCCTTGATCAGATTCAGTTCCCCGTCGGAAAGGGCTGAAACATTTGTTTTCAATAAGGGCAAAAATTTGCAAGGGATGGTTTCAGTTTCTTTTACTACAGAACAGAACACAGATGTTTGTTTTAACTGATTTATTTTTCATATATTTGGATTTTTAGGGTAGACTTCATATGAGGTGCCTGTGAAACATCATCCAGAGACAACAGGAGCAAAGAGAAAACATTAGAAAAATCATAATTTTAAGTCTTTTGAGACACGTTTTGATCAGGGATGTGACATTTACATGGAACATACCATTATTGACCTCTTTGTATACATGAATATACAGTTTGGTGTCTGACTGCCTGGACTCTGCTGTATTTACCCCCCCTTGCTCATCTAATCCTCAGTAATGGAAGATGAGAGCAACATTAAAATATATCGTCTACATTACCACTGTCAGACTTTCACTTTTATTTCAGCATGCAGACCATCATTACATTGTTAGTCATCTTATGACTTCAGTTGAGGAGGCAGCTGTGACCTGAAACCTGGATCAGGTGTTTACATACCACAGCATCGTGGTTTCTATCTCCAGTTAGTAGAAACAGGTTTCTCAAACCTGGGATAAGTTTCTAAATTAAGACTATTGTGTTTTACACAAACAAAACATAACAAGTATGCTCCAAAAAAGTGAACAGCACAGATGAACTTTTATCTCCGTTTTAAAACTTTCTATCTGCATCTCCTAAAAGGTGAAGAATGTGGACTTTGACGGACTCTTCGGCAACATCGGCTCTGTGATCGACCTGTCACAGCGCCTGTTTGAAACACTGCAGGACACCGACTCTATTGGTAAGAAGATTTTTAAAAGATGCATATCCTATGAAGTTATTGTTTCACCGAAAGTGGAGTCAGGTGACCTCTTTCTGCACAGTGTACTTTGTACTTTATTCACGTTTCAACCACCTGATCAAATGTTATTGGACTAAACTTTGAACGCATTTTGAAAATAGCCGTTAGAGGAAGTTGTTTTTTAATTCATTCTTGAGTTTTGCCCCCAAACAAATTTATGCCTGTACCAACTTACCCAACTATTTTGTCTGTTTTGGTGTAATTTCTCATACAAGTAAAACGTATCCTCCTCCTTCCTCTGTTTCCCTTTTAAACGAACAAATAACCTCACGTTTCTGCACCCTGTGCTCTCAGGAACGGTATTTCTGGGCTTCAAAGCTGAGCTGGAAGAGGTGTACAAGATCTACTGCCAGAACCACGACGATGCCATCTCTCTGCTGGAGAGCTACGAGAAGGACGAAAACATCCAGTGCCATGTGTTGGAGTGTCTGGAGAGACTCAGGTGAGAGACCGAGAGCAGGAAAATACATCCGAAAAAAGGGGTCACTCACTAGTTTTAGATTTCAGCTTTGACCTGTGTGTTTCAATTTAAAAAAACTTTTGCATTTGAGTGACCAAAGTATTGCATGTTGGTGTGTGTAAAAGCATGAAAACAAAGCAAGAGTGGCCACTAATACAAATATAAGTAAAACATTAACTGTAAAAGATTGTTGATCATTTATTGTATGTAGAGTTCAGTCAGTGATAAAGTTATGGGAAAGTGTGTGATATGAAAACCTTTTCAAACTTTAACCCTGAATAGGTTTTTGCAGTAGATTAATAACTTTGAAATGGAGTCTGTAGACATTTAAGGCATTCCGATTTCCTGTCGTCAGAGTATATGTTTTGAAAAAAGTCCCGTTGTTATGGAGTTCAAGGGTACACTACGGTTAGTCACATGGGATTCATTTATGACGGGGTTTTTTTAGCAGACTTTGAACTTTAAGTTATGACAGAGACGTGCAGACGCAGTAAATCTTTAAACAGAAGTAGATAGATAGTAACTTTATTAATCCCGAGGGAAATTCAAGAGTCGTGTCTTTTCAGACTGGAACACTTAAAATCTGCCATTTTTCTGTAAAGATACCTCACTTCACTCCTAAAGTGAGCGCGCTACGTGAACACTATGAGATGGAGCTGCTCCTCAGTAATGTGGAGCAGTCCAAAAATGTGCCCTACCTGGTTTCACCTGCCTGGTTTCACCATCAGTGACTCAGACATTTGAATTGACACTGCTGTAAAATAAAGTGTTTGAAGATAAACACAGACCGGAAGCTTTAGAAAAAAAGGGCGCTGGTTCCAAGAAGGAGGCGTCACCATAAACAAAAGGACAATGTACAGCTGTGTGTGCACACCACCAATCCTTTGTTGACATAAAGTTGTTTTTAGTTTCTTTTGAGATACAGTTTTTCTAGTCATTTTAAAAGTTAATGTTGCCTCAGGGAAATAATAGTCTTTTCTAAAGTGTGTGTTGCCTCAGGGAAATAATAGTCTTTTCTAAAGTGTGTGTGCGTCTGTTGCAACCTACTGAGCTTTAAAAAGGTCACTTAATAGAAACTGCCAGGTTTTACTGCCACACTGGGCCTCTGTCCAGCTTTAAGAGAGAATTCACAAAACAAAACCATAACAACGACGGGTGCTTGACCTTGCAAAGTAAAATCCTGGATTATGTTTCTGCATAATCCTCCTCTTGAGTTCTGCAGAATTTAAGACTTGTGGAAAAATCAAACATTCATAAAAGTTCTCACAGTTCATAACAGTAGGTTTATAAATCCTGTTTTTGTCATCTTTCTACCTCTTCCCAACCTTCCCTTCAACAGGGCCATATATCGCGAGTGGTAAGTCTCCACAACGAGTGTCGCCATGATTTCCAGCATGAGAATCATCTTGACCGCATGCCTTTTGCTGACTAACCCCTCTGGAAATTACCTCTTTGTGTGTGTGTGTGTGACTCTAAACTCTAAAAGCATCTGTGCTGCCGTTTCAGTTCCCTCCCCCCCGGGCTGAGATGAACTCATACTTTGCTGGTTGTGTTTGCTCGTGCATGTGAATACTGTATACTCTGGTTGTGACGAGAAATATTCCTCCTCTTCTGTGGATAAGCAAAGTGGGAAACTCATCTAATGCCATCTTCTGGACTAAAACAGCAACAGCAATTTACAGTAACTGGTGTCCTCAATATCATTTAAAAAAACAACAGTTGTAAGATGTTTTCTTTATATTATGACAATGTTGTAACATATACGTCCTCTTTATGGAGAATAGAGAAAGTCCGGTAACCAAAAATCCACCTCTAACACATAAGGCTGGGCAATATGGCCAAAATCTTCTATCTCGGTATAGATAATGTCATATCTCCATAATATATATCACAATATAGCATGTTTTCGGGTAATTCAATAAATAAATAGTCTATATGAAATAACCACATGGTAAAGACTATTTTTGTAAATTGAAATACTTGACTTAATAAAGAACTTTCGTGCAAAATGAACATATCAGTTCAATTGAAATTATATAGAAAAAAAATGAATAAATATTTCCATCTATACACTGACTTTGTTTACAAGCATGCCCATAGTTTAATTTAACTGAGTTTGATCAGATTTTCTGAGAAATTGGAGTAATGTGCTTGTTATTATCAATTTAAACGACGTAATTATGTATCGTGATATCTCGATTGATGATTTCATCACAATATGAATCCATTGAAAGACGATAAATTATATTGAATTATCGCCCAGCCCTTTTTAACACCATAAACATGTGAAATGACACGTGAAAAATGTGTGTATTGACATGTTTTAATGTTTAGAGGTGGAAATGGGTTTACTTTAAATTGGCAAATAAGATTCCACAAATCAAACACCAATTTGTTATCCTTATTATGTCAATAGCTAGAAATCAAATCACATTTTGGCTGTAAACAACCAAATTATCCAGTTGAATGGGTTGCTAGTTGCTTAGTCCTCTAGATTGCATTAAAACTAAGCAAATCAATATTGTTTTTTCTTATTGTGCCTTCCCTGTTCTTTTATGTCTCCCATAAACTGTATTGATCATCATCAGAATATATGAATATGTGATGATGGTTACATATCATTGGATCATGAAATCTATATGATATATAGAGACGTGTGTGTTATATGAACATGGGGACATAATTCAACAGGTGTAATAGTGGCTGACTGTGTGTGAGAGTCTCTCCCTCCAACCAAACCCTATATCTCCCGTCTCTGTCATGTCTTCAGGGGGAAAACAAACTACATCAACCTGGGCTCTTTCTTAATCAAGCCGGTGCAGCGGGTGATGCGTTACCCGCTGCTGCTGATGGAGCTGCTGGGCGCCACGCCGGAGAGCCACCACGACCGGCCCCAGCTCACTGAGGCCCTGCTGGCTGTCAAAGAGATCAACGTAAACATCAACGAGTACAAGCGCAGGAAGGACCTCGGTAAACCTCCTTTAAACTCTGCCGGTTCATCCGAAAAGTATTTATATCCAGTACAAAGTGTGAACTGTCTTCCCTCTGCTGCTCCACAGTGGTGAAATACAGGAAAGGCGACGAGGACACGTTCATTGACAAGATCTCCAAGCTGAGCATGCACTCCATTATTAAGAAATCCAACCGCGTCAGCAGCCACCTCAAACACCTCACAGGGATCTCACCCCAGGTACATCACTGCTCCGAGCTAAGCTCTGAACCCAGGTGGATGTTGTCCATGAAAACGTGCTGGTTCTGATCTTTCTGTCTTCTGTCTTTTTCTCAGATTAAAGATGAAGCGTTTGACGAGGCCGAGAAGAAGTTCAGGCTGCAGGAGAGACTCATCAAGTCTTTTATCAGGGACATTTCCTTGTACCTGCAACATATAAGGGTAAGAGCTTTTTACCACTATACTCCATGAAAAACCTCCAACTCAGTGTCTTTGTTATTTAGACCATATCAGAACCTGAAATACTTCTACTACTACAAAGTATTTCCAAAATCAAATTAAGTTATTCAATTCTATTTTCAATGGCCTTCGGTTACTCTTAGTGTTTTTAATGCTTTAATGTTTTAGTATTTATAAACTTTTTTTTTTTTATAAATTGCTCTTAGAAGTTTTATTCGGTTTCTGTTTTAGATTTGTGCACATATTATATTGCCTTGTGTTTTTCCATTGCAACCTATTGTTTTGTTGCTTTTATGTTACTCGCTGTTCACTTTAACTTTTCAATTCCAGTTGTTTTTAAACATGCTATATATATATATATGTAAAATAAACTTGACTAATTTTATTTTTAAACATCATGTTAAGAAAGACCCGTGCAGAACCGAATTTGTCATTGTTCACGTCTGTAATGAAAATACACATTTAATAATTCTTAATTTATACTTATATATGGCTCAGTATTGTATTAGAATTAGGAGACTTTTCAAAACTTCACCAACCCTTCTGTTCATGAGAATAGTGCTGTAAAGAATAACAATAAATATTTTGCAGGAGGGAAAGATTTAAGATGTATAAACACCAGGGCTGCCCCCACTTAGTCGACTAATCGGTCGTTTTGGTCTTAGTCGACTAAGATTTCTTTAGTCGATTACTTGTTTTTTAGCGCTTTTTTCATGCTGAATGACTTATTTCCACGAAACGTATGAGCACATCTCTGGTAAATACAAGATTTAAAGTGGTGCTTTTGTGTGATTCTTCGTGGAGAAAATCAGTTTTACAGGCCTGTAAAATAAACCAATCGGTTAGTCGACTAAGAATTTCTTTGGTCAAGGACAACCCTAAAAAACTCATTGTATTTTACATAATCAGTGCATCCAACATATATTCCACTGAGTGTATCCATAAATATTTTGTCGTATAATGGCCTTTTTTTGGAGTACTTGCATGGATTGTAATAAAATGCATCTCTTTAGGAATCAGCGTCTGTAAAGGTCTTGGCAGCCATCAGTTTCTGTGACATCTACACGGAGCGCAGCGTCCTCGACCCCGAGCGCTTCCAGAGAGCTCACCGCTGCATCAGCGACACGCAATTCACACAGTTTGTAAGTCCTCTTCTTCTGTTTAGCCTCACTTAGTTGCTATAAAAGTGTATCGGGTATGACTTCTGATTACATCACGTTATCTGTCCCTCATTCCCTGAGCAGAAGAAGCGCACAGAGGACTTGGTCATCGACCCGCTCAACCAGCTCCTCCTCATGTTCGCCGGGCCGCACAAACTCATCCAGAAACGCTTCGACAAACTGCTGGACTACGACAACTGCAAGGAGCGCGCCGACCGCCTCAAGGACCGCCGCGTCCAGGACGAGCTGCAGGCGGCGCGCAACAACTACGAGGCGCTCAACGCCCAGCTTCTGGACGAGATGCCCAAGTTCCACGGCGCGGCGGAGGATCTGTTTACTGGCTGCGTGAGGGCCTTCGCTCAATCCCAGAAGGACTTCATGAGGACGACGCTGGGGGAGCTGAAGCCCCTCCTACAGGCTGTGAGTAACTTTGATTATTTTTTTCATGAATCTATGGAAATACTAATCCATTCTGTTATTAACTCAGACCTTTGCTTTCATCTCCAGTTTTCTAGTAAAGCTGGCACCGAGGGCAACCTGATCTCTAAGTTTCAAGACGAGTACGGTCGAGTTCTCCAACTTCTGCAGAGCTTCAGCTTCTGCCCGGAGAACCTTCCTCTGGCCACCTCCACGAAAAAGACCTTCGAGAAGAAGACTCTGGAGAAGCAGACGTCGAAAAAGCAACTGCAGGCACCTGTGAGTGGAACCCGTTTGTGCCATTTAATATATAATGCGTGAGGAGTTCTTGATCTAACTGTGTCTTGTCCTTGTCGCTTTCAGCCCAACCACATCATGCAGACAGATGAGCACCGTGCAGGACTTCTGGTACGCTATGGTCCTGAGAAACTCTTCCAGGCGGAGAGAAACTTCAATGCAGCCCAGGATCTGGACGTCTCGATGCTGGAGGGAGACCTGGTGGGTGTCATCAAGCAGCAGGACCCCATGGGAAGCCACAACCGCTGGCTGATTGATACTGGAGGTAGGTCATTTGTACCACATATTTTGATTTCTTAGCCTGACATTAGGGAAAAAAATGGTGCAGTAATATAATCTATTTCCTTCTCTTGCTTTTCTTCTCTTGCAGTTGGCAAGGGTTTCGTGTACAGCTCCTTCCTCAAACCCTACAACCCACGCAGGAGCCACTCAGACGTGTCCATCGAGAGCCAGTCATCTAATGAGTCCGGCTACGGCGGCTCCTCGCCCGTTTTCTCCCGCCAAAACAGCAACAGCACGCTGACCTTTAACCAGGACACGGCCACCGTCAGCTTTTCCACGTCGCAGCCCCAGACTCAATCGTCGCCACACCCGTCGCTGGACTCTGCGTCATCTCGTAGGAGTCACCACAGAGACGTGCCCAACCTCGACACCGCCAGTCAGAGCAACTCCATAAACTCCTCCCCCAGGAATCCCTCAAACCGCAGGGAATACTCCGACCACCGAAACTCCTCCAGTCACAGAGACGCCGAGCCTTCTTACCGACATTCAGGCAGAGACCCGTACGACGCGAGTTATGGAAGTCCGAGCAGCCACAAGGAGACGTCAGACCTCTCGGAGACAGACTCTTATTCTTCACTCAGAAACAATCGGTCGCAGCGGTATGGACACACGGACAAAACCTACAGCTCATACCAGTGGAGAAATGGAGAAAATGGTGGCCAGAAGAGGAACGCGTACTCCAGAGATGAGTACATCGAGCCGGAGCCGGAGCCGGAGCCAGAGCCAGAACCAGAACCAGAACCAGAGCCAGAAGACGAGAGTGAAGTAGATGGTCATCAGGTGAGATTTAGTGTGACTGCTTTACCATACCAAAACAAGGGCAGGCAATTTATCTTCAGGTCTTTAAAGTAACTATTGTGTTTAACTTTTATCTGACAAAAACAACTTTTTTTTTGATGGCATGAGTTTCCTGTTTGTAGAAAAATGAAACAATCCTGGTAAAAATTGGTGCATTGGGGCCAAAAATATGCTTTAAAGAGGACCTATTATGCCTATTTTCAGGTGCATACTTGTATTTTGGGTTTCTAGAACATATTTACATGATTTAATGTTCTGAAACGCTCTGTTTGAGCTCCCAGTCTGCTCTGATTGGTCAGTTGACCCGCTCTGTTGTGATTGGACAACCAACCAAAACTCCGCTCCAGCTCCGCTCTAACTAGCTTTGTTTGAGTGCGTGCCGAACTAGCCGCTAGGCAAAGTGTGTTACTTGGTGACATCACCACGTTCCGGAAGAAAAGGCGGGACTTCAAGCAAACGTTTCAGGCAGTTCTGGAGCAGTGTTTTTGTGGGGGAGAGTAACTCCCTTTGGTGTGGACTTTGGGCTTTGTAACTTTGCAGACCTTTTACATGTACACAAAAATCTATACAACACACTAAAGGAAAGGGAAAAAGCATAAAAGCATAATAGGTCCTCTTTAATACTTCTTTTAAAATTGAAAAAAAAACTAACGATGACATTGTTTTTATTTATTTCAGATTTACTACGCTCTCTACTCCTTCGATGCCCGTTGTGCCAATGAACTGACCATCTCAGCCAATCAGCGGCTGCGGATACTGGAGTTCAAGGACATGAACGGCAACAGTGACTGGTGGCTGGGGGAGGCGGAAGGCCGCCGAGGCTACGTGCCTTCCAACTACATCCGCAAATCAGAATACACATGAACAATAGTTTCACCCTGAGACTGTACTTGGACCTGAAGGAGGCTCACTCTGCGAGCAGACAGAACAAAAAGACAAACAAAGCGTTTTGATCTGTTGTGAGAAGGACTGACTATTGCTGCTCCTAAAAGTTAGCATTATATGCCTATATTTATAGACTTTTTATATTATTTTTACTTACTGGAAGCTGCACCCGACTCCCTTTTTGTTTCCAGTGAAAAACCTGTGAATTGCACCAGATAGTTTTTGCCATAATCTCCGGTGCTGAAGACAATGAATTGTATGTTTAAGAGAACAGCGTTGGGAGATTGCAATGGAAATGTGAATGTTTTGGGTTCCTCTAAACAAACACCAAGTGGTATGCAGACGGACTGACCTAAACACTGTGTTAATGACTCTTTTTTCCTGCATGTGGTTTATTACATCACTAGAATGAATATTAGGTGCATCTATACCATACTGTTCAACAATCAAGGTTTGAGGCACTTATGATGATGATTATCCACCGGTTGCAAGTGTTGAAGTGTCTGTGGAGCCAGGATCAAACAGAATTTGGAGTGTTGTATGAAATTAATACGGAGTATTTGAATTAAATCCAAGGACAAAGTTGAATGACATACATGGTTTACAAACACTCCCCTTGTCAATAACCTGAATACACTCTTAACTGGGTTGACACTGTGCAAACAGGTGATGACCCAGTTTACCTGTAAGAGGAGGTGAACCAACAGGGAGCGAGAGGTCTGATCTCCACATACTCCCTATGTACATTATATATATAGTGCTGTTTATTGAAAATATGCTATTGCACCCACTGTAAAGTGATCACTGTTTGAATAAAAAACAGCTCAGCTGATAAATCATGACAATGTCTGAGAGAATGTTTTTGTTTGTTTTTCCTCTGTTGTGGAAGATCTGTGTCAGTACTGTGTCGGGTTTTAGGGTTATGTAATCTGCCATCAGTAGACACCACAAAGAGACTTTTCAAATCACTTTCTACTGTTTTACCACATTTTTACAATAACAAAAATCGTTCCTAAAGGTGTTCAACTGTGATACACTGTGTATCTGTGCAAGCTCATTTTTATGCATTGTTGCGTTAACATAAAAAATGCATTTAAACAATCAAAAAATTTAAATATGCTCTCGAAGAACATATTTCACCCACTTGTGCCTAAAGACTATATTTAGTGGAAAAATGCCACAACATTTGTTCTGATTGGTCTTGAAATTTCGTACGGACACACTTTGGGCATGTATTTAACAGCACAACTTTTACAATTTTAGATCACATGAAAAAAAATCACACTTTTATCAAAGCCAGGATTTTTGGAAAATGAGGAAAAACGCTAACATTGTGTTTATTAAATGTATTCCATAGGATTGTTTTTACACTGCGTATGTGTACATATCTTTGATATTCAAGTTGTTATGAGTTCATAGATACCAAATACTTGATTGTGCTCCTTGTAGTTTGAGATACAGCCACTTTCTTATCACACTGGGCACATGGGACTACTATTTCTTCCTAAAATGAAATTTATGGGACAAAAACAGTCGTCCCATGTGACCAAAGACTAGATATAGTATGATAAGCAAAACTTACTTTTCAGCATATGTGGTTCTTTAATTATAGTAGCAATTACTTTCATATTTAATAGTCGTGCAGAAGTATGATACAGCATAATGGGAATTTGCAAGAATGTATAAAGTGCAATACTGAGTAATTGTATTTTGCAATTGTAAACCAGATATTTGTGATAAAATTCTGCTTGCTTTAGCAAAGCAAACCCCCTCTAACATATTGAGAAACACTCAGTAATGTTTACAAAAACAAACCTGATGACTACAAACTATTTACTAAAGATTTTAGAGAGACATTTTTTCACAGTGCATTTTTAAAAACACACCAACTGTGACAAGAGTGCAGTCTAGCATCAGCCTCTTGGTATTCTTTTAATATTCTTTTAAGTTTAATGAGAGCTACTTGCTTAAACTGCTTTTACTTGTGAGGAACTCAGAGATAAAAGGTCAAAGGGCAAAGAAGACAAAGTATTGAATCACATGTAACTCCTGTCAAATCAATGCAGCGTCCTAATGATTAACAGGTGGGTGGAGAGTTCGGGGGTCTCCGTGTCGGTGAGGGGTTATTTAGGATTCTCTGAGCAAAAAGCAAACCATAGACTTACACTGGTCCCATCATGGCCAGGGTCTGCACCAACATGGTCTGCTTAATAGCTTTACTCTCTGCACTTTGTGCACTCACTGTGCTCGGACAGGACTTGTATGTAAGTATGCATATAGTATAGTATAGTATAGGATGTATTCAGTTGGTCTGAAACAGGGGTCAGCAACCTGCGGCTCCGGAGCCACATGCGGCTCTTTAGCTCCTCTCCAGTGGCTCCCTGTGGATTTTTAAAAAAATTAGTGGAAATGAATAATTGTGTTTTTGTTACATTTTCATTTTTATTTATCATTGTTGTAGGTCTATGGTACGACGGTACGACAGAGTATTAGGGCCACATTGAGGAAAAAAAATAAATCTGAGATTTCGAGAATAAAGTTGTAATATTATGAAAATAAAGTCATACGTTTAAGAGAAAAAAGTCGTAATATTATGAGAATAAAGTCATAATATTAGTATATATATGTGTAGTAGTAATTTTACATGTCATTTTCTTTTTTTCTCGTAAAGTTCTGACTTTATTCTCGTAATATTACGAATTTTTCTTGTAAAATTCTGATTTTATTCTCGTAATATTACGACTTTTTTTCTTGTAAAGTTGTGACTTTATTCTGGTAATATGACTTTTTTTCTCGTAAAGTTGTGACTTTATTCTCAGATTTGTTTTTCCCTCAATGTGGCCCCTACCTCACTGCAAATGTATTGGTTTTTTTTGCCTAAAATGGCTCTTTTGATAGTAAAGGTTGCTGACCCCTGGTCTGAAACATACAATCTAAGCTTTTATTGATATTTGGGAGAGATACAAAACTTAAAACGGAGTCAACTTGATAAATAATTGATATATTTTGATTTTGCTGCAGGTAATCACAGAAACAGATGACACTGGAGGTAAAAACACTTTCATGTTGATTATGCAGTAAACAAAAACTTGACTTTGAGTGTTTCATGACTGGAATAATGGATTTCGCTCTTTTCCTCACAGATTATGAGTATTACTATGATTATACCACCGACAGCCCTGCAGAAGATTTAGATCTGACTCTAGATGACTGGTTGTATGAACTCATGGATGTCACAGGTAAATCACCTCTAGTTTGATTTATATGCTGAACGCATGCAACAGTTAAACTTAGGTATCTCCTCTGTCTTAAGATGTATTGACCGAGACGTCCTCTGATGCAGATATAATCAATTGCACTCTGCTCTTTGTGCTCTTAACATGTGAGGTCTTTATGTTAACAAGCATTTGATGTGTTTTTCTGTCTTCATATAGATGAGTGTGATCCAAACCCGTGTTTGAACGGAGGCAGCTGTGACCACGCTGCTGATGGGAGCTTCAGATGTTTTTGTCCTGAGCCTTACTCAGGGAAGAAGTGTCAGACAGGTAGGACTGAGATCTGAGCCTTAATTATAATATTTAATGTTTCTTAATTGAAGGCTAACCTAATAAATCTGCATGGAGCATAATGATTTCACAAGTTTTACTTTTTTTCTCCCTGCATTTTGTTTCAACTTTCAATTTAAAGCTTTTTAAATTTTAATTATGTCTTTGGCGCCCCCCAGTGCTAGTAACAAAAAGACACATGTTATCAATGAAAATTACACACATAGTAGCTTTAATAAACAAAATTGGATTTGAATATAGTTTTAAGCTTGATTTTATTTATTTATTTATTTATTTATTTATTTATTTTCAGGAACATAGTACATTGCTCAACATCACTGTAAAGGTGTTAGCCAAAAGGCTAATTTTCAACTGTTGTCCCTTGGCCAGATGTTAAATTAGCCATTAAAAACAATAAAGCACATAACATCTAAAATTAGAGAAAGGGAGAAAACAAAACATGAAGCAGCTGAATAGGACAAAAAGTTTAGAGGAGTAAAGGCAAGCATCATTTAAAGTAGGACATGTACAATACAGACAATTAAAGGGGACATGATCATGCTCATTTCCAGGTTCATACTTGTATTTTGTGTTTCTACTAGAACAGGTTTACATGCTTTAATGCTCAAAATCACATTATTTATCTCATACTGTCTGTCTGAATATACCTGTATTCACCCTCTGTCTGAAATGCTCCGTTTTATCTCCTGTCTCTTTAAGCCCATCCCCCAAAAAAACCCAGTCTGCTCTGATTGGCTTGTGAGAAAAATATAGTGCACCTTTGCAAAGATAGTTCTCAAGCCGTGGGCGGTATATTCTAATGAGCCTGGATGTGACATAGGAAGGGGAGCCAAATCTGAATGGCTTGTTGAATCACACGTTTTCTGATTTTTTTCCGTTTGTGGGTTGGTAGGCACTTCAGATACCCAAATGTTTGTGTATAATCACTGAAAAAGTGATTTTTTTTTATAATATGTCCCCTTTAATACAAATGTTAAAGCAGAAAATCAGCACATAACATAAAATCACATTACAGAAAACATAGGTAAAACCAGATGACAAACAGATTAAAAGCCAACCAAATGAGAGCAGACAATGCCAGCATGCAGTATGATGGCAGGTCTGTAAATCAAAATCAAATGTAAACTAAATTAAATTAATGCATCATGTGTGTTTTCCAGTGAAAGATGTTTGCAAGAATGTGAATTGTGGCCATGGAAGCTGTGTCGTCACATCTGCTGCTCCATTCTACGAGTGCAAGTGCAAACATCCGTACAAACCACCCAACTGCAACAAAGGTCTGTTTTTATTGAATTTCATTATAGCATCATGCTATTGATTTTGTTTTCTCATTATATTACAAATCCTATTGCATGGAGTCCTTTTGCACTGGACATCACACACTGATGTTCTTGTCTGCATTCACAGCTTCTCCCTGCAGGCCCAATCCCTGTCAGAACGGAGGCTCTTGTTTGAAGGGTCCCAAACGCTCCTCCTTCCAGTGTTCCTGCCCTCATGGGTACAGTGGGACGTTCTGCGAAGTTGGTAAATACATTTCTCTCACTGGCCTAAACTGAAAAACACACCTTGAAACCAACTTTCATCCTGTAAAATCCATTTTTAAACATTTTTTTTCCAGCACCAAATGACTGTTACCAAGAGGACGGAGAGTTTTACCGCGGCATGGTGAGTGTAACTGTTGAAGGGGAAGAGTGTCTGGACTGGAATTCCTATTTCATCCTGCAGAAAGGAGGAGATCCCTTCAAAGAGTACGCAGGCTTCGATGGAATTGGACCACACAATTACTGCAGGTGAGGAGTCATCTTGTGTAAATATTGCTTATGTGCTTGCTGTAGACATTACAATATTTGTCTGTGTGGATACAGTACATGTGAGGCACATATGTACTCAACAACAAAACTTGATGAACTCTGCAGCTTCTTGTTAAAAAGCTTTCTCAGTAATAAATCTCAGTTAATACATCTTTACAAATGTTTTACAGAGTAAGTAATGGGCTGTTAAAATGCATAAATAATAACTTTTGGTTTGCCAGGTTGTAACTTTAAAAGAAAAGCATTGAGCTTTTTAATACTTGTTTTAAAATCTGTGTATTCAAGGAACCCTGATGGAGATGATCAGCCCTGGTGCTTCATTAACAACAATGGCAAACTGAAGTGGAACCATTGTAAAGTTAGGAAATGTTCTGGAGGTAAAAACACACACAAACACAGAGAGAGAGAAAAATCCTGGCCTCCACAACTCTTATTTTGATTTTCCATCCCTCAGCTCCTGCCACCCCTCCGACCATCCATGAAACAGATCCGACTCCAGCCAAGCCGGACGTCACTGCTGCTGCCCAGTTCTCCCAGTGTGGGAGGCCGCAGCCCGGCCGCTCGGCCCGGATCTTCGGAGGGAAGAAGTCTCTTCCTGGGGCTCATCCATGGCAGGTTTCCCTGCAGACCAGAACCAAAGGCTCCTCCGGGCCCTTCGGCCACATCTGTGGAGGCATCCTCCTCCAGTCCTGCCGGGTGCTCACTGCTGCACACTGCATGTAAGCTCCAGAGTTGTTGTGGTGCATAGAAGCAGTTTCAAGCAGTGTGGATTATTGAACATGGACACATGTAACTCTCTTGGTGTGTTTGTCTAGTAAAAGCGGAGTGGACATGCAGGTGGTGCTGGGAGGAGTGGACATAGAGAAGGATGAAACATATGATCAGGTCATCCCTGTGGAGAAGGCCATCGTGCATGAGGAATACAGGGAGAGCCCCTTTGCTCTTCATAATGATGTTGGTGAGGTGCAAAGATATTAACTTTATTATTCAGTTAAATGTCATTAATCATGAGTCTCCACTTAAAAATGGAATTTAAATGTACCGATACAATGCACTTTGTGCTTCTCCTGTGCAGCCATGCTTCAGCTGAAAGTCACAGACAGACCGTACTGTGCCAAAGAAACCCGCTTTGTGAAGACGGCCTGTCTGCCAAACCAGCCCTACAGCAGCGGGACGGAGTGTGTGATCTCAGGATGGGGTGTGACTGAAACACGTAAGGATCATTTGAATCTGCTCTAGAAACTGTCATAACATAACGATCAGTATGAGTTAATGGGGTCAGTGGTTGTAAATGGTGGTTGGTATTCAGTCAAAAGGAATTTAAGTATATTTGATTTGAAATAAATCAACTGAATTAAGCAGAATATGTAGTTTTAAGAACATAAAAAAACAAAAGAGAATAGCTAAATTATGAGATTACATCAATAAAATGGAAAATGTTTTGAACTTTGGCAGCTCATGGATATTCATCCAATTCACCTAGGCCCATATCACGCATTTACATCGGAAAACAGGGTAACGTATTTCTGCTTGGTCATTTCAAAGTATGTCTATTATTAATACTTTGTTTATCGAGTTTTCTTTTACAATCTGAAAACAATACAAAACAGACTGTATTATTGAATTGATTGAAACAAATTACTGCAAAATATATTAGTAAATTAGATACTCAGCCATAAGAGCAAAATAAAAGTCTGCTTCACAGAGTCCTTTAAATATTTACATAATATTGCATCAGATTTAGTTTATTACTGAATAATATGATTGTAAACATTGTGAACATGAAGTATTTGTCAACCTTCATATGACAAAATGAAGCACTTTATGAATATGAACTGTAGCAATCAAGCAGAAATATGTGGGAAAAGTATATGGAAACAAAATTGCAGCAGAGTACGCCCACAATATTGACAAAAAAAGTTGCATTACAGTCTGTTTGATGCTACTGTCTGTCTGTGTGTCTGTCTCAGAGAAGTACGGTACCAACCAGCTGCTGGATGCTCGTGTCCTTCTGATCTCTCAGGACAAATGTAAAGCTCCTCATGTTTACGGAGACTCTCTGGACGACAGCATGTTCTGTGCAGGCAACATGAAAGGAGGTGTTGACTCCTGCCAGGTCTGTGAGAGTTGTGATGTCATATATACATTATTATAACAGTGTTCATGAGAATATAAAGTGATAAAGCTTCCTCTCTGTCCCTGCAGGGAGACTCTGGCGGCCCTCTGGTGTGTGAGCGTAATGGAACCCACTACGTTGTTGGCGTAGTGAGCTGGGGCGACGGCTGCGGCAAGAAGTACAAGCCTGGTGTCTACGCCAACGTCGGCAGATTTGTTGACTGGATCGCTTCTCATTTACCTTCATAGGAATGCATGTGGCCATACTGTACTGTATATGCTGCCACATGACTGACTCTTGTTGTAGCAATAATACAATTTTCTTTTGTAAAATTTAAGTTAGGATCAGAAAAAGTTTGTCAAAGCTCTCACTCCATGCCCAGAGTGTCAACCTTCTGACACATTACCTCATATGTTTTAGTGTTTTAACTCCTATACCTCACTGTGATGTGGCGGTACTGATTCAGATTTCATCTGATTGGGAGGAAGCCTGAGAACCAGTTCCCAACCATATAATACAGAAATATTTACTCAAGTGCCTTCACAATGTAAAATCCTTAATAATAATGGAAAAAATGCCTCTTTGATGAGGAAATGTGTATAGAGGGGATTTCAATGAAAATAAACCAATAAACAAAATAACAAAATAAAGTCACGTGTTTTTTAATACCCCAGCTAAGTTTCAGAATGCTCAAAATCACCCTCAAAAAGAAAAGTTAAGACAGCAAAGAAGCATCAAAGGGGCCATCATTTTCATCAAATCCCAAAGTTGCAGGGTAGATTATTCTTAATGCGTCAGTTCTTAAATATTTTGGTGAATTTTTCTTTAGATTCTGTTAATTGTGCCTCTAAAGGATTCACATGAGACCTCTAGGTCATCAGTGAGTAGGTCTAAGTTCTTCCTCAAATTAATTCATATCCTTTTTCCGTATTCTGTGGGAGTATTTCTTCATGTCTAGTTGATAAATAAACCTGCTTTTCGTTAGTTTCCCTGCAATAAGTGTCGTATTGTGGTCTGTCGACACCAGCGAGTTCTCTCAGGCTTATTAGTGAAGATGAAATCAATTTCTGTTTTTGAGGTATTTGCTTTTTACTTGGAGAAACAATCTCACAAGTATCTTCACAATGGTGTTTTTTAATATTCACTCCAGCTAGATTTCAGAGTGCTCAAAATCACCCTCAATCAGAAAAGTGAAAGACGGCAAAGAAGTCTGAAAAGAGTTTTTGTCTGAATCTGCTAAAATGAGGTCTGCATTAAGTCGATGAAGGATCAGAGTGCCCTGAGTGTTAATTTCTCCACCTCTCTTAAGCCCTAAAGAGAGGGCGTCGTCACACCCTGATCGGCCAAGAGGAGAAATGCACCAAGCTGCTCTCAGTTGTTGATTAGGAGTCAGTCCTCTCAACCTGCACAACAGGTGATCTGAATAACCTCCAATCAATCTCGGAACTCATCGGCTATCGGTCTGATGACGGATAAACTACATGTGAATGTAGAATCAACTCAGAGGAATTGTGATGTTCAGCTAAAATGGATTGGGGGAAAATGGAAATAACTGAAAGTACGAAAGAATAACGGACTGCTACACTCCCCCCCCTCCATATAAAAAACACTGCATCATAGGTGTTTTACACATCTCCTTCACACAGTTATTTACCTTTTGGCACAATCCCATAATTTCATCCTCATCACTGGTGTCAAGGTCCATAAAAACGCACATGACAGAGCATGAGAACATGACAGCTTCCCTCTCCTGAGCCTCCACCTCAGCACAGGTTATTTGTTTTCTCCACCACATTTGCTATCGATTGGTATGCCCTTTGCAATGTTTGACAGCCACTCATGCTGCCAAGCCACTTTATTTTTGAAAACAAGTTTCATGGACTCTACAGCATTAGCTCAGCATCGGACTTTTCCTGTGTGAGAAAAGCTACAGAAGGCTCGGATTCAAATACATCAAGCGAACATTCAAATGCGATAATTGTAATGTCTGGATTTTCCAAAGACATGATTGGACGTCACTAGTGATGGTTTTGACTAAAACATAAAAAAACATCCAGATACAATTCAAGAATATAAATTCAATAAATACTCTTGCTAAACAGACATCAAAAGATGGGACACACTAAACACTAAATCTCTCTTTATTTGAAAGATTATGTTTTGTGTGACGTGTCTCTTTGTGGTTGCCAGTTATGTGGCGGTACTGATTCGCAGGATTTCTGCTGATCGGGAAAAAGCCTGAGAACCAGTTCCCAACCACATATTATAAAAATATTTATTTATTTGACAGAGTTAGGGACAAAAATGGCCGCATATAATTTATTTGGGTTTCCACTTCAGGCCATACAAATGGCAGGTTGTTAACATATAAACTGAATAGAAGAGGTCCTACAATTGAGCCTTGCGGGACACCAACAGAGCAATCCACAAACGATTAAGTCTTGTTTCCATCTCTGGTGCATTGTCCCCAGTTTTTTTTTTAAGTTTAGTTTTGTCTTCGCATAGTTGGATAAGACTCCATGCATTTGATTGCATCCATATCATTTATGCGGGACCTAGAATATCCACTATATTCTGGAAGATACTTCCTAGACCGAGTAATGATGGCTAAATGCGGAGGGGAGGCTTTGTTGTCTGTATTATTTTTTATTTTGTATACAATATGTTTGTTTTCTTTCCCTTTACTTGTGATATCCCACCATGCCTGTGAACTAAGATTCTGCAGCGCTACGCGTACCATTTTGTAGGGACTGTGCTAGGGGGAGGGAAGACGAATCCCACTGGAATACATCTTTCGTCTTTAGAGGACTTCAAAGTTGTTGATATTTCTTTAATTCTTACACCAGAGGTGTAAAGTCTTTGTTAAATGTGGAGGTGATTTCATTAGGATCATGAGCTAAAATTCCCTGTGTTTTCAGTTAGTGTCAATTTCCCTGATTCTGCTTGCAGTCCGTCTTTTTTATTTTATTAATGTTCCACCATATCAATTTGCTGTTTACTTTTCCCTCTATCCATAAAATAGTTGGCCTTTGCCTTTCTTAATTCATTGCCTACTTCGTCACAAAGGCTTTTAAAATCTTGTCTGTCAATACTTCATCTCGAATTAAGTGCTGTTTTCATAGCAACGTTTTTCCATCAAATCCCATAGTTGCTCATTAAACCGGGGTAGATTATTCTTAATGCGTCTTTTCTTGTATTTTTCTTTAATTCTGTTAATTGTGCCTATAAAGGATTTGCACAAGACCTCATTCCAATGAGTTTGGTCTAGCTCTTCCTCAAATTTATTCATGCCCCTTTTCTGTATTCTGTGGGAGTATTTCTTCATGCCTTGTTGATAAATAAACCTGCTTTTCATTAGTTTCCTTGCAATAAGTGTCATACTGTGGTCTGACAACCCAGCGAGAAGATTAAAGGACTTTGTGATTCTCCCAGGCTTATTGCTGAAGATAAAATCAATTTGTGTTTTGGGAGGGATTTGTTATTTACTTGGAGAAACAATCTCACAAGTATCTTCACAATGGTGTTCTTTAATATTCACACCAGCTAGATTTCAGAGTGCTCAAAATCACCCTCAATCAGAGAAGTAAAAGACGGCAAAGAAGTCTGAAAAGAGTTTCTGGCTGAATCTGCTAAAATGAGGTCTGCGTTAAGTCGAGGAAGGATCAGAGTGCCCTGAGTGCTTGTTTCTCCACCTCTCTTAAGCCCTAAAGAAAGGGCATCGTCACACCCTGATTGGCCAAGAGGAGAATGCACCAACCTGCTCTCAGTTGTTAATCAGGAGTCAGTCCTCACAACCTGCACAACAGGTGATCTGAATAACCGCCAATCAATCTCGGAACTCATCAGCTATCGGTCTGATGACGGATAAACTACATGTGAATGTAGAATCAACTCAGAGGAATTGTGACGTTCAGCTAAAATGAATTGGAAATAAGGGAAATGACAGCAGCAACTGTTAATAAAGATAATAATAAAATTAATATAACCTCTTACTGCCAGGCCAAACACTGCTTTAGTAAGCTCTGGTAGAATGAGACATTTATCCCCTAACATGGTGGTTTTCAAATCATTTATTTTCACTATAATTCCACCCATAAGTAACACAATGACAGGATGTATGACTATTTTGGTCATGGGTTTCATACACTTTCTGCACTAAAACATCTAAAAACAAAAATCCTATCAGATAAAGGGACACTGGGACAAAATCGTATCAAATGGGGGGTCCGAGGAGAGAGGGATCTTCACTACTCCTTTCCTACGACCTTCTTTATTTCCTTTTTTTTAAAGCTAAATCTATTATTTGATTTCATATGATTTTTTCCTCTCTTTTATTATTTTATTTTATTTTCTATTTATTTACTTTTTTAAATTGCTAATTACTATTATTATTTTTCTTCTTCTTTTAAATTTTTAATTAATTTTTTTTTTTCCCCTTTCGAGTGACCAAGGCAAGGCAGCTTTATTTGTACTTTATTTGTCTTTATTTGACCAAGACCAACATGGGCAAAAAATGGGGGTCCATGGTCTAATTTGTGTCACTTTAGGGGTCCTTGATGTGAAATAGTTTAGGAACCACTGCCGTAATGGAAACATTTATGGGGATTCTGGCGGGTTGTTTAAACCTCTCTCAAGTTTTTTTAGCACCTCTTTCCAAAAAGGCAGTACCCAGTGACACTCCCAAAAGACACGTAATGTGTCTAATTCCTTGTTATATTACCAACATTTATTAGAATAACATATTTTATCTTTAACCCCAGTAGTTTGAGGGGTGTAAAATAATATCTATTCAGAATATTACAATGGATAAACATACTCCTTGCATCCCTTGTAGCCCAACCAACATTTGCCATATTAATCTTTTGCACAGTCTAGTTTGCATATTTGAAAATATTCTATATAAAAAGATGCAGAATATATAGTGTACTAGGAGAATGTAAGAAGTAAATATTTCCATTTATAAGTTACATTAATTGTTCTTTCAGTTCCTCTAATGACTAACATAAATTATCTCTTGTATCAGTATTCTGTTGGCCAACCACTCTCCCATATAAAAGATCTTCTGATACAGGTTACTCCATATGAAAGAGTAGCTCTGTATTGTGATATTACTAGTATTTTGTGTGCCCATTGGCAGCGTTGTCTTATCTTCTTGATAACAGTTCTATAGCATTAGATGGAGCTGTAAGTGTATTTTCTTGTCCAACGTAATCTTAAAATAAACACAAACAGGAAATTACATACAAATTCTGAACACAATTTCGGTTAATATTCATTCCACCGAAAGTTTCTTGCATAATACTGTCACCATGAGCCTGAAGTGGCCTGAGGAGTACAACAGGCATGAACAAATGATAGTCCAATCCTAGTTTAGTTTTTCTTGGTGTGATATCTAAAAAAAACTCAAAATAGTTGCAAACAATACTGCCGATTTTAATCACCCGAATTATCTGAATGGACGCAGAGTGAAATTTGCTGACAGAGAGTTTAAAGTTGCACTATATATAAGCAAATAAGACAAGGTTAAATAAATGAAACCACGGTGCATAACAGGTGAGCAATGTCCTAAAACACACAAACTCCCACAGAATCGATACAGCTGGCTAAAGATTGACAAGTATGAGTTGGATATCGAGGAGGTTTTTGGTATTAAAGTCAAACTCTGAATCTTCAGTCTTCTACATTGTGCTGAGAGTTTCACACACAGCACCATGCTGACCACAGGGGCCCTGCTCATAATAAGCCTGAGTGTGCTCAGTGCTCATGGACATGACCTGAATGTAAGTTTCTCAATATATATGTATGAATTATTCAGCAGTGGAAGATTTTTATTTTGACTCATAAGCTAAAGAAGAATTGCTGATCTGTTCTCCGCTGTGATTTTGTCATTTCAGCTGGATGACATGTGTAAGAGTCTTTTCTACAGTTGATCTATGTGGTGACACGCTTCATCTTCATATTATTTTTATTTATGTTTTTATTTTTATTTCCTTTATAAGACAATTGCAATTGCAACAGTTGAAACTACATTTTTAGTTGCAATTTTAGCAGCTAGCTCTTTGGATCTTGTGATATGTTATTTTATTTGTCTTTTGGTTATTACTTGCTATTTTTAATTATCTAGTAATTTATTGTTTTTATAATTTTTTTTTAACATAAACAATATAGTTTAATCTCCAGCTGAGACAGAATGGTGGATGATTATCATGCAAAATGTGGTTTTAATGCACTTTACAGAGTAGTTTTATCAATAACTCCTCTGTCATTTCATCCTGTACTTTATCCTACTGCAGTATATAGCACGCTTGTATAAACTCTAATATTACTAGGAATATGAACTAAACTCTGAGTATTAAGTAATATTAGTAAGTACATTTGCATCAATTGCTTGTACAGCTTTACTGTAAAGTCAGAATTTTCTTCTTTTCTTGAATCATTTTGGTGAAAGTCTGTAGAGACTGCTTTTTGTTTAAAAAAAAAAAAACATCCAGAGTTTAAACAGCTCTCTGTTCTTGGCAGATGTTGACTATGGGTATGACTACACCACCGACGCCCCAGGCACTTATTTTGATAACGACTGGTTGTTTTACCTCTTCGACGAGTCCAGTAAGTGTAAAACTCTGTGTGAATGTACATTGCGTCTCCATCTTACCTCTCAACATGTAGATTCATACTTTATCCCTCCTTTACCAGATGCTTGTGATCCAAACCCTTGCTTCAATGGTGCCGCGTGCCAAAGTACATCCGATACAGAATTCACATGCACATGTTCTGAGCCTTACATAGGGAAGAGGTGCCAAAAAGGTAGGAATTCCCAACTTGGCTTTATGATAAGTTTATTTTGTAAAGCAACAGAGCTGCAATTTCTGATTTATCTATAAATTTCATTTGAAGTCTCAGTTACGATTCTGTTATTTTGGGCGTATAAATCTATTTTGTTTATATTAAAGAGGACCTATTATGTTCCTTTTCAGGTTCATACTTGCATTTGAGGTTTACTGCCAGAACATGTTTACATGCTTTAATGTTCAAAAAGGGCTTTATTTTTCTCATACCGGCTGTGCTGCAGCACCTCTTTTCACTCTCTGTCTGAAACGCCCTGTTTTGCGTGCCAAGCTAGCCACTAGGTATGTATTATGCAAATGTGTTACTTGATGACATCACCACGTTACGGAAGAAAAGGCGGGACTTCAAGCAAGGTGTTTCAGGCAGTTCAGGAGCAGTGTTTCTGTGGGGGGGAGTAACTCCCTTTGGCGTGGACTTCGGGCTTTGCAGACCTTTTACACGCAGAAAAAAAACAATATAACAAACTAAAGGAAAGGAAAAAGCACAAAAGCATTATAGGTCCTCTTTAATACTTGTGCACAAGGTTTACACGTGGCTTCTAACTTCTACTTTTGATGACTTTTTTTGACTATTTAGTGAGAAATGTTTGCGAGAACGTCAGATGTGGATTTGGTACCTGTGTCCTCAATGTAAAGAAACCCCCGTATTATGAGTGCAAGTGCAGACCTCCCTACCAAGGCACTGACTGCAAGACATGTAAGTATCACAAACCCAATCTTTCACAAGATGAGACAAATTGTGAAAGATTGAGACAAATTGAGCAGGACATTACATTTACTACAAGCAGGAAAAAAAAAACTGGGGTGGCCAATATTCTTTGAAGGCCCCAGAATCCTTTGCTACAGCCCTGCTATTGTGCACTATGATATTGTTTGTCTTGTCTGTATCAGTGCCAACGTCCGCCTGTGAACCCAATCCTTGCCAGAATGGAGGCTCTTGCACAAAAGGGAACCGCCGCTTGCGCTGTTTATGTCCTGATGGATATACTGGGAAGTTCTGTGAAATTGGTAAATACTTCATAAAGGACAGAAAAAAAGAAACAAACGATTATGATCTATTACAGGAAACCTAACTTCCATCCTCAGCAGTCCATATTTTCTGTAACACACTGTAATTTTCAGCCCCACTGCAAGTAAAAAAATCAAATGACTTGAGATTTAAAGCTCACTTCATATTTTCTTCTCACACAATCTTCTTGCATGTAGCTCCCACTGACTGCTATGTGGGAGATGGAGAGACATACAGGGGTGTCGTCACCATGACAGAAGAGGGGCAGGAGTGTCTGGACTGGCATTCCCATTTCATTGTGTTAAACGGGGACGATCCTTTCTCCACGTACTCAGACTTTCCTGGACTGGAATATAACAACCACTGCAGGTATAGTCAATCAATAATTTATATGATTATTGATGACAAATCACTTGTGATATATAACACTGATTGTTCCTTTGTATCAGCAAACTTCAATACTTCCCCTCTCAAGTACTTTTCAAACATGGCTGTCTGTTAAAGGGATGTAATCAAATTAACTTCATAACTCCCCAAAAATATTTCTGTAATCTAGATTATTTATTCTACGTTTTAGGAACCCAGATGGGGATGACAAGCCTTGGTGTTACATTAAAAAGCAAAGAAGGCTGGAGTGGGATTACTGCAAAGTCAAGAAGTGCACTGAAGGTGATCTCTCTCTCACACACACAGTATATATGTGCTGTATGTCCGCACTGTGCTCACTCTTCTCTGATGTTCCTCAGTCCCAGCCACTCCAACCACACCAGTCCAACCACTGCCAGGTCCTGCCCAGTTCTCCCAGTGTGGGATTACATCCATGCCTACTCGCAACAGCAGGATTTTTGGTGGCAGCAAGTCTTTCCCCGGCGCCCACCCCTGGCAGGTGTCCGTGCAGGTCAAACCCAAAGACACAACCTTTCCGTTTAGCCACTTCTGTGGTGGGATCCTGCTCTCGTCCTGCTGGGTCCTCACTGCTGCCCACTGCGTGTAGGTTTTGCTTTTCGTTTGTGTGCCATTTTCCCAATTTATTCATTTTTCTACTATAAACTAACTTTTTTTTCCTTCAGTGAATCTGGTAATGATTACCAAGTGGTGCTGGGAGGAGTGAACGTAGACAAACAGGAGGAGATGGACCAGACCATCCCAGTAATAGAATCCATTGTTCATGAGAACTACAGGAGCACTCAGACCGCTTTTCACAACGACATTGGTTTGTCACTTTTATCAAATTAATATCATTTTCAACCTGGATAAAACCACACACCATAGATAAGAATGCAGATTTGGCTAGTGTGAAGCATCTTTTCAGGCCTCTAGCTGATATAATAAAACTCATACACAGTATACACAATGCACAGTTTATAGTTAAACTTACATTACTTCAATCCAAACCTTCAAATCATTTGTTCATTAGTTTTAAAGTATTAATTTAGCTTATTTCATATCATTATTTTTCCTGATTATGCAAAATTTAAATGCTTTGAGAAATATTTATAGAAAAGTGATTTGATTAGTCAATGAATCAAATGATTAATGCCAATTGTATGTGCCGTTTTCCTGTGTAGCTCTGCTTAAACTCAATGTTACGGAAAGCCCTTACTGCGCCAAGGAAACCCGCTTTGTGAAAACAGTGTGTCTACCAGACCAGGTCTTCCCCGCTGGAAAGGAGTGTGTGATCTCTGGATGGGGAGCCACTGAAACACGTAATTAAGTCCTTTCATACAAACAGATTATTTTTGGTAAAATAAGAATTCAGTATTGCATTTCCATAAAGTTTAGGGACTTAGGGAACCTGTGCTTTTATTGTGACATGTCAAAATGGCTCCCATGAAAAAAAGCCCATTAAGTTGTTAGTGTCAGTTTGTTTCTCACTCTCATTCAAATTCGCTTTGACCTCCACTTTTCAGAGAGGTACAGCAGCCAGCTGTTGAACGCTCGTGTTTTCCTGATCTCTGATAAGAAGTGCGAAACTCCTGAGGTCTACGGAAAAGTACTGGACAGCAGCATGCTCTGCGCAGGGACTTTGCAGGGGGGCATCGACTCCTGTCAGGTGTGTATGTTAACGAATGTGAAGAATCTGGCTCAAAACATGGCTGCCTTCAAAGCTACTGGTATTAAATGAAACAATTTGTATTAAAGGAGGGAAAGGTAATTCAAACTTTAAGATTATATGTTTTAGATACCTTTTTTGGCATCAGTATTGTGTTACACTTGTGTACAATCAGTGGCCCTCAACAGGACATATTATATTCTTAACTTACTCTTTCTAACTCTACAGGGCGACTCAGGTGGACCTTTGGTGTGTGAGCGAAATGGCACAAACTACATCACCGGTGTGGTGAGCTGGGGAGTCGGCTGTGCTGAGAGGAACAAGCCTGGCGTCTACGCCAACGTGCACGCATTGTCCAGCTGGATCAAAAGCAAGATGAACTGAACTACATTAGTTGAATAATTCCTGCACTGTTTTTCCCTGAAAAGAAAGACAGACTACAGCTCAGTTTGCCTTGAAAAAAAACAGTTTATTTTATCAGCGATAAATCCAAGCATATACTCCCAGCCCAGCTTTGAGTTAAAAAGGGGCACCGATACGAACTCACGAAAGCTGAACCTGCCAGACACATCATTTCAGTCGGCCTATACTTCTTTCTCACTGAGCCTAGCTCAAAGTGCACTAGATTAGCAGACCTTGTAAGAAAAGTGCATTGCTTTGCATGGCTGTGACAACATTTGTGCCGTGAACTCGCAGCCTGTGTTCGTCTCTAAAGATTAAAAAAAAAAAAAATGATGAAAAAATCCTCTGCAGTGATGGCCATCTTCTAAACACACTCAATATACAAAATGCAAACTTTCCTTTTCATATTTCGAACGGCATCACTTTTGTCCTGAAACAACCTGAATTCAGTTTTGGTATTCTTGATGTTTTTGCTTGAACTGGTGTTGAACGTGGTCCTTTCGAGGCAATTTAACCATTTCAGTTTTAATAAAATGTCGAAAAAAACCTTGCAATAAATCTGATAATAAAATTTCTTTCTGAATTCATCTTTTCCTCACTACATACGTTGACAATCCTTTAAACTAACTTGATAAGTCCTGTCCTTTATCAACATGCTTAATCCCTACGGTAGCTCCGTTTGACATCAGTGTGGCATCTCATGTAACTACAGAGTCATTTCACCAAAATATATACCACAAATACCACTTTCTGAAAGTGGCCTTCTTTAACGTAACACTATCTATATCCATCTATAAACTCTTCTGATCTACGCGTCTTCTATCGCAGCAGCTTTACTAGTCATGGACGTCTTAACTGTATTCTGGAGGGCAGCCGACGAGGAGGACGAGGTGGTGCTGGACTTCTTCTCCATGGATTTGAACGAGGATGTGCTGGTGGTGGTGGTGGACTTTTTCTGGACGGTCTGGATGGTCTTCTTCCTCTTAACGTGGAGGACCTCCATGGCGTCCATGTTGACGCCTTGGTTGATCTCCTCGCTGGTCTCCACCTGCTCTGAAGTCTGCTGCTGCTGCTGCTGCAGCTCCATCTGCTGCTGGCGATGAATCTGAATGAACAACATAGAGAAAGTTAATTTTTAAAGAACCTGCACACTATATTGTACATGAATTGTAAAGTTTATTTATAGTCAATTACTAGATTTCATGTTCCCTCACCATCATCATGTGCTGATAATTTGCAATAGCCTCGTCAGCGGTGACTCCCTCCGCCAGCCCCAGCTCTGCAGCCCGGCGGGCCAGCTCGGCCTTGTGGGAGCCGGGAGGGGTCCAGCCCGCTCCTCTCATCCAGTTCAGGTCTGACTTGTAGTTCACCTGCAACAAAAGGGAGGAACACATTAGGCCTACAAAGATACTTGGTTGTGGTGGAGTTACCCTCTCGCCACATTTCAAATTAAAGGGATCCAAAAAACCAACCAGTATTTCTAAACTTGAATACTACCCTGCCACAAGTTTACTGAACTTCAGTTAGTTTGTGGCATACAGCAAACAAACAATAGCCTATTTACACATCCAGCAATTACTGTATGAAGCAACATCAGCATTCACCATGGAGTTGTGGTTCTGGGCACCTGATGAATGTAAGTCCAATATTCACTCCTTTAAAGGTACAGTGTGTAGGATTTGGCATCATCTAGTGGTGAGGTTGCAGATTGCAACCAACTGAAACTTCTCCCGTGTGCCATGCGTGTAGAACAGGTGTATTAAATTCAAATTCAAAGAGGTCCAGTTAGGGAAAATTTCCTCAAGCAAAGGTCTGCAACATCATAATGTCTATAACTTGCATGATGATTCAGTGCCATATATATATATGTATAGCAGCTTAATAGATCATTTATTATCTGTACCCTCAGTTCGGATTTCAGTGGGTATGTTTGCTCAAAAGATTTGTGCTGCGTCGGTTAAAATAGAAACACTCTGTCAAAATGTAATAGAGGTGTAGGGGTGGGTAGATAAAAAAAGTCGACAGAATGCCACATAATAGTGGTGTACATCATCTGAAAATAACACATTTGTAGTGCATATAAAAAACTGCATGGTTTTGGCCCCAAACTGCATGTGATTATCATAAAGTGGGCATGTCTGTAAAGGGGAGACTCGTGGGTACCCATAGAACCCATTTTCATTCACATATCTTGA
>CAKALU010036570.1:0-48591 GCA_916700995.1 Hozukius guyotensis | reverse complement strand
ATTTGTGCTGCGTCGGTTAAAATAGAAACACTCTGTCAAAATGTAATAATTCTCAGTAATTTATCGGTTATCCTTTTACTATTCCACCCCCTTTTTTAGAGGTGTAGGGGTGGGTAGATAAAAAAAGTCGACAGAATGCCACATAATAGTGGTGTACATCATCTGAAAATAACACATTTGTAGTGCATATAAAAAACTGCATGGTTTTGGCCCCAAACTGCATGTGATTATCATAAAGTGGGCATGTCTGTAAAGGGGAGACTCGTGGGTACCCATAGAACCCATTTTCATTCACATATCTTGAGGTCAGAGGTCAAGGGACCCCTTTGAAAATGGCCATGCCAGTTATTCCTCACCAAAATTTTGCGTAACTTTGTAGCAATATCAACTAATATCAACAGAAATATAAAAAGGCATCAAAGTATAGATTTTGACACAGGGTAACAACCTTTTGGGCCCTTATTATTTCATTTTTTTCTTTAGTGGTGCATATTACTAAAGAAATGTGTAATTAATGAAATTACCATAAAGTTATTGCCAGAACCTGGCACCTTCTTCCCTGAGGGCAGTACAATTACATAATCTATAGAATTCTTCAGTGTCACATACACAGATAGAGTGAATAAATGTGAATTAAATGATGCCGTAAGAAAGCCACTTGAAAAACCTTTTTACAATAAACTGTACATGCAGCATGACTTACATCACTCTGCAGCTTGTAGGCCTGCTTGGCGTGCTTGACGTTGAGCTGCTCGGAGTCACAGGTGTAGTCGTGGAGCTTGCTGCGGTAAGTGAGGTCACTGGCCTGAGCCTGACTCTTTTTGGCCTGCAGGAACTCGGGCTGGTTGGCGTGCATTTTGTAGTGGCCGCGGTCCTCCTTGGACTGGCGTTTGTACTCCAGGTTGCTCTGGAGTTTGCTGGCTGCCAGAGAGTGCACCATCTTCGGGTCGTCCTCCACGCAGCGCAGCCCCACCTGCTGGCCCTTCTCCTTCAGGTGGGATTCCCTGTAGCGGAACTGTGGGACGGAGAAAAATACAGTTTTACATTTTAGGATAACTTTTATAGCTTAATTCATGTTGTTGTGACCAAATGTAGTTTTAGGGATTAAAATTACATGCAGCTATTTCTGAATGCTCTGCCTTTAAATTAGTTAAATACTTTGATTATGCCAGAATACATAAGCAAAACTTTGCAACCTCCGTAGTAAATCACTTTTGTGTTGCAATAAAAAAGGGGACTGTAAACATAAAATCTTGGAAATGACTGATAAATTAAGCACTTAGTAGAAGGTGTAAATTCAAGATTAATGATTGTACTTTTTAAAAATAAAAAGAGGCATAGACAGTAGGTGCTGCTAATAAATCCTAATTTGTGCTTCAAGAAAGACTGAATGGACTCAAATCTTGTCATGAACTCACATCACTGGCAATTTCTCTGGAGGCCTTTGCAGTTTGGAAGGGAATAGCATCCAGCCTCAGGTCATGGCCCGACGTCTTCACCTGCTCCCCAGACGCCTTGTAAACTTTCTTCATGGGAGAAGAATTTTAAAGATCACAAAGTGATATTGACATCTTTTGATGTGGATTTAAAATGATTTGCTTGTATTTAGGATTGTGTGAATGTATCTGCCTTACATCACTAATCTGCTGGGCGTTCATCCTGGCTCTGACAAAGTCTGGATCACTTGAGTGTAAAGTGTACTTGTGCATGTCATCGTTCCTTCCAGATTTGTACAGCCTCTGCAGGATATCAACATTGCCATCAGCATCACAGAACATCCACATTTTTAGGATTTTACAGTTAGAACAACAGAAACGTAGAATGAGACTGAATGATTTTGTAAGCACGTTTAACTTTTCACCCCACCTCACTGCACTGTTGATAGCTCGTCTTAGCGTGGATAATATCAGGAGAGTCGGTCACTGAGGTGAACTTCAGGCTGTCCGGCAGCTGACGATACTTCTTCTGCATGAAGGAAGACCACACACACTTTAACAGCAGGAAATACTAAGACTAAAATAAGTCCTGTTTAAAGTGAAGTGTACTGTAGGCTAAATTTATTGAACTTGTCTTTGAAAAAATAGATATGATCACGATCAGTGAAAAATTAAAGTGCAACATTACAATTTCCAGTTAAATTGTAGTCAAAATATCTCACCAAAATGTTGGAAATATTATGTAATATTAGAAAGGGCATTTATCAACCTGCAATGACTTAAATTAAAAACTAGTTTTTTAATTAGACAAGTTTTATAGAGCTGCAACTAACGATTATTTTCATTGTTGATTTATTTATTGATTATTTTCTCGATTAATCGATTAGTTGTTTGGTCTATAAAATGTCAGAAAATGGTGAAAAATGTCAATCAGTGTTTCCAAAAGCCCATGATGACGTCCTCAAATGTCTTGTTTTGTCAACAATTCAAAGATATTCAGTTTTCTGTCATAGAAGAGTCAAGAAACCAGAAAATATTCACATTTAAGAAGCTGGAATCAGAGAATTTTGACTTTTTATTCTTAAAAAATTACTCATACCGATAAAACGATCATCAAAATAGTTGGTGATTAATTTAATAGTTGACAATTGATCAATTAATCGATTCCGCTCTAGTTTTAGGCCAACAAAACAATAAATAAACAAAGGTTTCAGCACCCCAGAATTTTATTCCTGGCAGTCGTAGGCTTTGAAAAAGATCTTCATGTAAGGAAATAAAATTTACTGAAAGGACAACTGAACAGTTAAATGAATACATGAAATATCAAAAATTCAAATAGGTAAAAAAAAGAGATATATTTTTGCTTTCTGGTCATAATATTTTGAAACAGGTAAGGTTTGCATTGGAGGACTTATGATTGTATTTTCTAAATCCTGGCTACAACCTTTCATGCAATCATAATAGAAATGTATTTCATATAGCATTTGCCACATCTACTCACATCACTTATAAGTTCTCCAGCCTTCTTAGCCGACTCCATCTGAGGAGCACCCACACCGTCCCAGGCCACTCCTTTCATGTAATTGAGGTCTGACTTGTAGAGTTTCTAGACATTAAAGCAATATAATGTGTCAGTCAAGTTGAATCATATCAGTAATTTTCCCTTCCTCATCCACACCTCTCACCTCGCTCTGCAGGTCGTAAGCCGCTTTGGCCCACTTGACCTTCATGTCGTCAGGAAGCACCGTGTACTCGTGCAGCCTCTTCCTGTAGTCCTGTTCGCTGGCGAGGGCCTGGGCGTTCTTAGCCGTCACCAGGTGAATCATGTCCTGGTTGAGGTGGTACTGCCCGCTGGTCGTCAGCGCGTCCTTGCGGTACTCCTGGTCGCTGGCCAGCCGGCCCGCCTGCAGGCAGTGCAGGAGACGCGGGTCTTCCAAGACGCTTTTGACCCCGATGTGCTTCCCTTTTTCCAGCAGGTGGTCGTGTTTGTACTTGTTCTGCAGAGACACAGAAGTAATGGCTGTAGTTTAGGTGGATATTTTTTTTTTTTTTTTTTACTTCATGTTTTTAAGTGTAGTGTGATCTTACATCACTGGCGATGCCTGTGGAGCTCTTGGCAGCCTGGAAGGGGATGTCCTGCATGGTGAGTTTGTAGCCCTGAGCCCTCAGCGTGTGCCAGGACTCTCTGTACTTGATCTGGAGCAGAGAGACAAACAACCAACGATCATTAACCTTAAAATAACACACACTGTGAAAAGAGAAGTCTACAGTATATTGTGTGGTGCACAGGTCACAGGTACTTGAACTACCTCACTAAAGTTGGCTGCATTGATCTTTGCTTGCGTGATCTCTGGTCTCTCAGATGTCATAGTGTAGTTATGCTGGTCGTTCACCCCTTTCTCTTTGTACAAACGCTGGGAGAGAGAAAGAGAAAACAGATGTGTAGTATTGAAACAACAGGATTCACTTAATTGAGCAAATAAAAAATAGAACATCCTGAGGAAACAGAACTACAACAATAAGCTCAATGTCTCACTTCATTTGTGATCTGTCCACTGAGTTTAGCGTGGACAATATCTGGAGAGTCGGCGACAGATGTGTGCTTGAAGCTGTACGGCTGCTGACGGTACTTTTTCTGTTACAGAAGAAACAACACAGTTAGTCTCTGTTAAGTCTTTGTAGATTTCAAGGTAAAACAAGTCAACGTTTTGTATTCTTAACAAGGAAATCAACATTCAAAATCCCCAAAAATGACAATATCCACACACAAGATACAGTATGTCCATAATTATATACTGTAGATTGGACTTTTTAAGATCTAAACCTACGTGTAGGCAAGAGCAGCATTGATTACTGTATGCACACTAAACAAATTGAAAAAGGAATTAAAAAGAAGAAAGAAAAAGATGTCCTACATCACTGATGAGGTCTGAGGCCCTCTTGGAGCCTTCAATCTGCAGAGCCCCGGTGGCGATCCAAGCTGCACCACGCAGGTAGTTCAGGTCAGAGCGATACAGTTTCTGTCACAAACACACACATGAAAATCAATACCCAACTAATCAAACATTTGTTGAAAAAGTATACATTACAGATGGATGTGACAAAATGTTTTGTTTTTTTCTGTCTCACCTCGCTCTGCAGAGCATACGCTTTCTTTGCCGCCTGCACCTTCATGTCGTCAGCCAGCGAGGTGTACTGATGCAGGGTCAGCCTGTAGTCCTGATCGCTGACCAGCGACTGGGCCTTTTTAGCGTGGGAGACCTCCAGCATGTCCATGGGCAGGTGGAACTTGGAGAGCTCCTTCGCTGAGTCCTGCTTGTACTTGATCTGGAGAGGGACAAAGGGACAAAGGGAGAGAGTGTTTGTAATATAATATATAATTTGAATTAGTTTTTATGTCTTCTAAGTTAAGAAGCAATTACATCACTCTGTAGCCTGCTGGCGTGGACCGAGTGAGTGATGTTCATGTCATCCTGCAGTCCCCGTCCGATCATCTTCCCTTTGGTCTTCTCAAATTCTTCTTTGTACTTTTGCTGAAATTACAAATCATTCACTTTCAAGATGTTGTAGTAAGATGCTGTGTAAAATGCATCAAGGCACCAGTGTGTTGATTAGTCAATTAAACAAAACTAAAATGAATAACATCATGTAATTATAAGTAATCTGGTGTTAATGCCATTATAAAAACAGAATTTAAATGTTGTTTAAAATGTGGCTTTCTGTGTTTCAAACTAATCTGCAACTTATGCAGACAAATATCTTTTAGGCCCACGCTGAAAATGATATGACACGGTAACAAGAAGTTGTAAGCTCACATCACTGAGGATCTCTCCAGACGCTTTGGCAGACTGGAAAGGTATGGCATCCAGACTCAGCTTGTAACCGCCATCACGTAACTTAGTCCAAGATTCCTTGTAACAGCTCTGAAAACGCACAGATGTATAAACTCAGCTCCACTTGGAAGACTTCACACACAAAAGCAGCAGACTGGAGGGATTGATTGATTGGCTGTTTGATGAATTTCACGTGTGGTTTTACCTCGCTGATGTTCATAGCATTGAGCTTGGCCTGAACCATCTCAGGCAGCTCTCCGCTGAGTGTGTAGTTGTGCTTCATGTTTTCACCCTTCTCCCTGTACAACCTCTGTGAAGAAGAAAGCAAGGCATTACTGAGCATCCGGTTTACCACTGTCTATTTGTATAACTCATATTTACAAAATCACAAGTATACATTTTAGCAAGATGAGACAAAACATAATATTTGTATAGACAGAAATAGATCAGATTTACTGCATTTAAGTTGCATACTTTATCTGGTGCATTAAAGGTACAGTGTGTAGAATTTGGCGGCATCTAGTGGTGTGGTTGCAGATTGAAACCAACTGAGTACCCCTCCGCTCTCTCCTCCCTTTCCAAGACTGCGTTAACGTGAGCCGCCGAGTGCAAAACCGTGGTAACGCCGTTCGCCTCGCTCAGAGGCCATCCTTACCATAATAACACTACATTAGGAGCAACGGAAGTCATATGGCCACTGGCGGTACCACGGTTTTGCACTCTGCGGCTCACGTTACCACAGTTTCACAAGTGTGTCAAAGAACTACGGTGGCCTTCAGGTAACGTAAAAACATGAAAGGCTCTCTCTAGAGACAGTGTTTGGTTTGTCCGTTTTGGGCTACTGTAGAAACATGGCGGAGCAACATGGCGTACTCCGTGAAGAGGACCCGCTCCCTATGTAGATATGAAGGGCTCATTCTAAGCTAACGAAAACACAACGATTCTTAGTTTCAGGTGATTATACGCTAATGAAAACACGGTTATGAATATTATATTCCATTTCTGCTAATAGATCCCCCGAAATGTTACACACTGTTCCTTTAAACAAATGACAGCTTACATCAACAGCCAGTTTGTTGCTGAGTTTGGCTTGGACCATCTCTGGAGTGTCTTCAATACTGGTATACTTCAGACCACTCACACCTTGACGGTACTTTTTCTAGATTACAAAAAAAACGATGAATATCAAAAGACTGTCATAGTGAGATGAGTGCACATGCATTTGATGAACAGTAGAGGGCACAATATCATCACAAACAACTGTACTAACAAATTAACTACCTGGTAAAATGAAATAATTATATATAATATGTTTTGTAAGATAGACAAATACAGAGTAGATACGTAGATACATAGATAGATAGGAGTCTGCTCAGGAGGAACTCAAGGCTCTGTTCTATTTGTGTACCGTCTGTTATTTCATGGTCTAATGTTGGTAACCCTGACTGGAATGACCCTTAAAATAAGTGGCTTCTTATGAAGAGGTTATGAATAGAGTCTGGTGTTTTCCAGTCTGCACTAGATGTGTCACAGAAATATCTTTATGCACCATTTGAATGCATTTGTAAAAAAAAGTGTTTATAAAAGGAGTATGTGGATAAGAAGGGTGCTGCAGCAAAGAGGTAAAAGGTTTAGGAAGGAGTTGGCTCTTAAATCATTAGTTATTTGTGATGTCTTTTTTCAAAATGTCTTCTCATGTTAAATATGAATGTAACTCAAGGTTCATAAACAGATAAGATATCAGAGCTGTGAAGTTTCCATGATGAAGATGCTGGGCCCCGTTTCCAATTCATGCACACACTGAACTGAGAAGATCTGGGCACCAAGAGGCTTTTAGGAAACTGGACACTTGGCGTTAATGGGGGATGCTTCACAGCTTTCCCTTAGAAGTTCTATAATGTAAGCAACGTGGACCCACAAACCTAAATAATCAGGTGAAGAGAAAGAAACAAGGAAAGATGGAGGCCTAATTAGTGAAGTTTAATCTTTTTTAGTTACTATAATCAGGCTGGTCTCTTGTTATAGCCGGGTGTAGTTCTCGTACTTAACCCAGTTTCTAGAGAACAGGAATGGTCCGCGGCTCTTTAAATACATTCTGACCTCAGCTGTAAACCTACATATGTGCCTTCCAGTCACATGTCACACAATCACGCTTATCACTTTCTCATACTCTCTGTGCTAATTTACCTACATACAGTAGTTCTCTAGTTATAAATAGCACTTGAGTGTGGTTAATCCTACGCTGCATGGTAATTGGTTTAAATACAATTACCATAAATGAGGGAAATGTTAATGAACTGTTGCTGTGGGTTAGCATTTAACCATGCGAGTGAGAACATTTCTCTTTTTTAATGACCCATAATGTCATCTTTTAACCTGCAGCTAATTTCAGAAGTGCATTCTGGGTCACAGGGTTGGAGGTTACCTCGCTGACGAGATCCCCGGCTTTCTTCGCCTGCTGGACATCCAGAGATTTTGAGGCCTCCCAGCCGACGCCCTTCATCCAGTTCAGATCTGACCTGTACTGTTTCTAAACACAGACAACGCACAGCTTTCACTTTTTACAGTCCTTCAGCGAATTAACAATTTTTAGAATAAAACAAGCCGTTATTTGAATGTCTAACGGCGAGACTTACATCGCTCTGTAGTTCATAGGCCTTCTTAGCCCAGGCGACGTTCCTGTCAGTGGGCAGAGTCGTATACTTGTGGAGGAAAGTCCTGTAGTTGGTCTCGGTTGCCAGGTCTTGAGCCTTCTTGGCGTGGCTGATGTTCAACATATCCAGATAAATGCTGGGGACAAGGTTGGTTTCATACATTAAATGAGGAGTTTAAATAACATAACATTTAAGGTGGTTTTATGCTGAAACAATGCTTTATGGTTATTGGGGTCATTCCCACTGAAAAATAAGCATACCAAAGCATTTCATCTTGCTTTGGACTTTATCAAGTTGAAGGCCTGTGGGGTCTTTTGCCTCAGCAAATCTTATCTGTAAGTCAAAGTGTCTAAGTGCTTGTAACCTTTTGAAATGTGTCAAAATGACTGCTGGCATGAACGTAAGGCAGGTTATTGGCTGCAATGTCGGCAATTTTCAATGCTGATGAATTTGCTAATAATGCAGGTATAAGAATGTAATCATCTATGTTTTGAGAAGGAGTCTATGATTCTTACCTCTAAAAATTACTTTGAGGCTAAATTAAAACCTTTTACCTCTTTTAGAAAACGTATTTTAGGAATTAAATCATCACAGCTCACACAGTGATTTAAAGTTCTCCTGTTTATCTTACCAGCTATATAACTACAGTTAACTGTATTCACCTGGTGTCTCAGGTGTGATCCCTGATTACAAAAATCTGGGTCCGAAGAACCCAGATTGGAGACAAGTGTTAAAAAGGCTCCCTCAGGGTCAAGAGCCTCACCTGTATTTGTTCTTAGTGTCCTCATAGTCCTTCTTGTAGTGGCGGCCACTCTGTAGTTTGGTGGCCAGAGCAGAGTGGGCCATCTGAGAGTCATCGCTGACGGACTTAATGCCAATCACCTTGCCCTTGTTTTTCTCATACTTCTCCTTGTATTTGACCTGCAAGGGGACAAGATATTAGCGGATTACCAAAAAGCCAGTCTATGAATTAGCCTTTTTTTCCAGGTAATCTGCAAATATTCAAATTAAAATATTTTAAACATTATTGCACAAAATGTGGTACAGCTTTTAGAATAACTCACATCACTGGCCAGGTCTCTTTTAGCTTTAGCGGTGAGTATAGAGAGAGAGTCCAAGCGCAGCTCGAAGCCTTTTTCCCTCTGCTTCTCCCAGTTGCTCTTGTACACTTTCTAAAAAAGGAAAAAGTAGAAATCTGTATTACCTTGCCTTCATACAGACAGAAAGGCTATGTGGGTCTACTGCTGAGAAAACTTCTAAACAGTTAAAGTGCATTACGTCAGTTTGTTGATTTTCAATATTAATCTAAGTTTCTTAATTTCTTTTTAATGGACTAAGTCCTTGGTTAATCAACTTTATTTTATGCCTGATGGGAACACTGAATAAGCAAGAATCCTATGACCATAGACAGGACATGTTGAATCAGTAGTAGGTCACGCAATCAGAAAACAACATCACCATGGAAACCTCCTCCTCAGCACTGAGCATTAATGTTGACCAGCCATAATTAAAGTGAAGGGGCATGATCATCATTATCATCTTTACATATAAATGAAGGAGCATCATGATAGTTTAAGTGCACTGATCAAGAAACCATTATTGTATTCTCTTAAAAGACAAATTCAGTCTATTTTTGCAAAGACATTATTGACGTGCACCAGACATCATCATCATCGGAAAAGAAAAAACAAAATTTTATATTTCAACAGATTAGAACGTGAGCCACAATTTAACAACTGTATATGAAGCAACATTTAAGGCTCTGTACACCCACACAAGTATTTACAATCACTCTGGCTGATGAGCCTCTAGTCAGGTGTAAATTGGGTGGAGCTATGTCTGGAATTATGTGATATCACCAAACTCCATGGACTCATAAAAATCATAAACGAATAGGTCATCTTTCCCTAATAGGTAAAACAAAACAAGCTCACACTGTCCTGAGAATAGGTCTAATTAAGCTACATACTGTAAGTGAAAACACCAGTGTGACTATGGGTATGCAGGAGCTTTAATATATCTGAAGATTACAACTATGATGTCCAATACTTGATTCAACAGAGACAGGTATAAATATGCAATGTGTGATAAATTTGAATATATTACAAAGATAAGAGTTGTTACAAAACAAAGATTTAAGTCTATAATTTGCTTTAAAAAGTTCATATTGTTGTAACTATAAAAATATGATACATTATGAAGCTCTTGCATACGCCAGTGTTATTTTATATCTGCTCATTGCGATGAAAGTCACTGAACTTACCCCACTGAGAAGGTCGGCGTTAGCCTTTGCTTGTCTGAAGAGGGGCTCATCTTTAGTCATGGTGTACTGGTGTATCATCTGCTCTGTGTTGGCTTTGTACGCCAGCTGGAAATCAAAATCAGATAGACATACAGTATGATATGAGAGTGTGCCATAATTAAATGTGTATGATGACAGCTTTAATGTGAAGACCTTACGTCACTCTGCAGTTCCTGGCTCTTCTTGGCGTGTGCGATGGAGAGATCATTCGCCACGTGGGTGAACCTGATGCTGTCTGCCTTCTGACGGTATTTAGTCTGTGAGGCAGTACGTACAGTAGATAAACAGTGTGTCTAATATAGTGTAAAGTTCATTAGCAAAGTGAAATATGCACACACACACACACACACACACACACACACACACACACATAATTGTACTGACATCACTTAGTAGATCTCCAGCTTTCTTGGCCTGGGCAATGTTCAGACACCCTTCAGAGTCCCAGCCCACTCCTTTCATCCAGTTCAGGTCTGAACGGTATTGGTTCTGTGGAGCAACACAAAGAGTCATTAACCAGGGGAAATATTTTTCTTATGGCATTTACCATTTGAATAACAGACAAGTGCTCTCACCTCGCTTTGCAGGGAATACGCCTTCTTGGCCTGCTGGACCTTGATGTCATCAGGCATGACGGTGTAGTCGTGCAGCTTCGTGCGATAATCCACTTCGCTGGCGAGGGACTGAGCCTTTTTGGCATGGCTCAGGTTGATCATGTCCAGTGGAAGGCTGAACTGGCCCTGGCTCTCCTTGGAGCCCTTCTTGTATGCAATCTGAAGCGGTGACGATTAAAAAAAAAGATTGAGTCAGCACATATGCTGCAGCTGCAATAAGTGTTATATGTGTTAAAAAAACAAACATTTTAATGTCTGTGATTAATTCTGCTTACATCACTGCTCATCTTGGCCACTTGAAGAGAGTGCAGCGTCCTGGAGTCGCTCATGTTGGACCCCACTGCCTTCTCTTTGTTCTTCATGTAAGTCTCTTTATATTTAATCTGAAACACATGCACATCTAACTTAATTTCATTTGCCAGCTATTACATTTGATCGAACCCACTTATCCCCTTGCAGTGGAGAGAGTTTGCTTACATCACTGGCAAGGTCACGGGAAGCCTTGGCTGCTCTGACACTCAGGTCGTCCACACCGATGTCGCAGGATTTAGACTTATTTTTCTCCCACTCCTCCTTATATTTGATCTGGAGTGAGAAATTGAAATGATCAAATTATCACTTGAAGAATGGGAAATGTTTTTTCTGTAACCATGTGAATGAACGTGTGCATGCACATGTGAGAAAGTGTCTGTGTTAACTTACATCACTGCACAAGGCAGCGTTGGCTTTGGCCGTTATGATTTGGGGCAGGTCCTGGGATAGTGTGTACTGATGTTTGGTCTTTTCATAGCCTTTTTTGTAATTTAGCTAGAAGACAAATGAATAACACATTCAAACAGTGTGCAGCTGAAAAGTGCTGATCAAGTTGGTGTGATCATTATCAATCATGTTGCTAAAATGCTTTACTTACATTGCTGACAAGCTGAGCGTTTTTCCTCGCTAAAAGAATCTCAGGCGTGTCTGTTGCTTGACTGTACTTGACCTGGTCGATGTGCTGCCTGTAGTTCTTCTGCAGTCATACAGGAAACCATTTTTACAAATTATAAATATATTAAATAAAATGATTCACCTACCTGAGAAAAAGATTTTTACAATTGTAATGTTTTTCGTTATGCCTATAGGTAAATAAAAAAAAAAGACACTTAAGAAAACTCACGTCTTTTAGTGGGTCCAGTTTCCTTTGGCTTTGGTAGCCTGGTGTGAGGGTGGCGGGGTAGTTGTATTCACCCTGCTCCTGTTCACAGCCTTGTTTATAAGAAATCTGGAATTTACAAGAAGACTATGTCAGTGATATTACTGGCACAGCAGTTATTCTATTTTTTTGTCAAGTTTCACATTCCAACCATAAGTTAAAGTAAACATCTGTCCATGGATTATATAATAAATATAACACTGATCCCGTCTACGCTTTTTTTGCCAGCCAAAGAGAATAGCAGGTGAAAGAGAATAGCTATTTAAAATCCAAAATGTCATGATATCCCTTGAATACTAAACTGGATCGAAGCAGAACCAATTTGGGGCATTGATAAATTGCATAGATCTATAAATTTAATTTCTACATTATCTTAAGTTCATGAAAAACAAGGCTTACATCACTGGCAAGTTTCCTGGCTTTCATGGCATGCATGGTCTTCTTATCAATTCCTGAGTCTTCATAGTGGTTCTTCATGTCGCTGTACTTCTCTCTGTACTTGTTCTTTTAAGTATATAGAAAGATGAAGAACAATCAGTATGCAGGATTGTCTAATATAACCACATTATCCACATATTTGCCCTTATGACATTTAGAGTAAGGCCAAATACATATGTATATCATAAAAACAACAATGTGAAATAAATTATTTTGATCGTCATACTTACATCACTTGTGAACTTGGCGATTTTAGCTGCATTTTGAAACTGTGGTGTCTCACAGAAATTGATGCTGTGACCTTTGGTGTTCTCCAGGTCCTTCTTATACTCCACCTATTAGAAAATATAAAAAAATTACAATAGCTGCTTTGTAATATTTTTCATTGCAAACCCCTTTTTTGTTGTTGAACAGACAGAGCTTTTCCTTTGTGGCACTTTTTTATGTGCTAAATATAAAGTGCCTGCCGCCTATCAGTCACCATCACTGACACTCTGTCATAACTCAAGAGTCACTGAGACAAACCTTTAGTCTTAAATATGTTTTGCAGAGCTTCGAAATGACAGCACAACACCATTTAACTTGTCAGCTTTACCACTAAAATACCACTCAGGGAGACTTTTGTCACCTTTAAGCATTCAAGCTAAATCAGAACATTGGTCACAGACAAGCAAAAATTTGTAGTATTCTGAAGGCGTCATATTCCTGTGTGAGGTAATAGTAGTTTGACGGGATGTCCCGTGGCCTTGAAAGTAAGCTGTGACCACACCGGATAGGCATGTCAGAGATGCCGAACATGCAAGTTGGGTGGCTTCATGTCTGCTGGAAACTGACACAGTGTGTCCAATATTTCAAGCTTTTAAACACACACACACAAGGTAGAAACATGTTTACCTGTAAATGCTTTGTCATAAAGCTAGAAATAAAAAATAAGGCAAATGTACTGAATGAAGGTCTGGTCTTTGCCTTGAGAGCCTGACAATGACTCACAAACGAGCTCACCTCGCTGACAATCTTGTTGATCTTTCGGGCGTTCTTTAGAGCCAGATTGTCCTCGGACGTCAGGCTATGGAAGTGTGAGGTGCCCTTCATCTTGCTTAAGTCCTTCCTGTATTTTAGCTGCAGAGGGATGAAAGATGATTGAGTACATATAGGAGGACAACATGTTGTGTTTCTGTAGGATCAGGAGATCAGTGGTGCACACACATAGTCTAATTTAGTCGGTGTGGAGAGTTTAAAGAATGACAACATGGTGAGGCTTTCGCATTGTAGTCCCCCATCCATTCTGCCCAGTGATGACAAGGCCCGATGATGGATGAAGCTGGAGCTCTTCCACTCTACACTCTGTTATGTTTTGACAGCATTTACAACGGGTACACATTGCTACACAATTGATACAGGCTCCATTTTTAGACAGACCAGACTTCCCAACTACTTCAATGTTAGCCTAAAGATGTAGTGAAGTCTCATGAAGGGCCTACTGTATGTTAGGGATGTCACGGTGAGGGAATTTTCCCACCGGTTATACCGGACCGGACATTTTACAAGAGAAGATGTACTGTATGTGGAGCGCTTAATTTGATCTTTAAAGTTGGATGGCTGTGTGTCTGTCCTCTCTCGTCCAGCTCTGTCCTCCACACGGCGATTGCCTCATTAATGTTATGGTTCCCTTATAATGTTGGGTTTAAAGTACTGCCAAAAAGGCCCTTTTGCTTTTTGCTTCGACACCAAATCCTCTGCCATAATCTTGTCTGTCAACTCTCTTCCTGTGTGTGTGAAATCTGACTACTAATCTGTCCAACTATGTATTGATAACACGGCAATGATGCGCAAAAATGAACTAAAGCAAAACGATGGTGGGAGCGGTTGGCAAGTAATGTAATTGGTGTATGCCTGAACACCGTGTAACACCTACTACTGCAGCAAGCCTACTGTATGTCTATCAAAAATATGGTACTTACAGAGTTTATAAGCACCGCACTAAGTTTGTTTGTTTTGGAAATGAATGTTGCTGTCAGGTTGATACTCACATTGCTCGCATTTTCCTGAGCCTTCTTTGCAAGATGATAACCAGGAGTGATCATGGCAGGGAAACTTCCTTTGCCTCGCTGCTGCTCATACTGCTCGGTATAGGCAATCTGCAAACAGAGGATAGCTTATTTGTAATTCCAAAAATACAGGAAGTAATACAAATATTTCATAAAACGCTGTAAACTATTTTCTAAAAGTTTTTAGTGGGTTGAAATTAAATCATACGGGCTAAGGTGTCATTCATGTTAACACACCATTGTGGGCCTGAATCCCAAACTATAAAAACCTTCAAAATAAAAAGATGTGTCCAGGTGACCTGGAGCTCTAAGATACACACCATTTATCCTCTATATGACCTGACAAGGAACCTCTGTTGCCTCTCTGTATTCATATATTTTCTGTAATTCTCTGTCCACTATTAATTAAAGGCAAATAAAGAACTTTAAACATCATATGATAATGTGGCGTCCTATATGATTTTGCAACAGGCTTTTATATTAAAACATAAATAAAACAGTAGAAGTAAATTCCTCACCTGGCTGAAGTTCTCTGCATTTTCTCTGGCGTGAGCTGCTTCAGCTACTGCTGCCTCAGCGCTGGCTTTACCCCTAATCTCCTGTTCATACATCTGACGATACTTTATCTGGTATAGACATGAAATCCATTACCAACCGGTGATCAGGGGTCTGCAACAGTGCATACATGTATGTGTACATTTTGATATTGTCTACTTACATCACTGGCCTGCTCACTGGCCTTCTTTGACATCTGGTATCCAGGTGTAATATGTGCAGGAAAGCTACCTTTGCCTCTTTGCTGCTCATACTCTTCTGTATAGGCATACTGGAGGAAGAAAAGCAATGATTAAGGCACACACCTATCTGATTCTTTAAGTTAACAGTAAAAGACTATAGGACCAACTGCGTAATACTCAAATGGTCTTGTTAGTCACATTTGGTCTTAAGTGAGGTACAACACACTTAGTATCATAAAGTCATCATGAAAGGCAAAAGCTTACATCGCTAACAATTTGTCCTTGTTTCTTGGCCAAAAGCACCTCTGGGGGGTCAACAAACGTGGTGTACTTTGACACTCTCTCCTCGTGTCCTTTTTTATATTCCAGCTGCAAATGAAGAAAACAAAGAACTTGATTTGGCTCATTATGAAGTCACAACAACCACTGACAGAGACACATAAACAAATTGCTTCAATTTTAGCTATTTGGTCCGGAACAGTGTGAGCAAAGACATTCACTTACGCTACTGGCCAGAGTATTGGCTGTCTTAGCAGCCTGGTAGCCTGGTGTTATCATGGCAGGGAAGCTGCCTTTCCCTTTTGACTGCTCGTATTCTTCTGTGTACTTCACCTGCCAAATAAGCACAAACTCAATCAAGACATTTGACCAATATTGATGCAAAATAGAGTTTGTTAGCCATTTACACAATCCACACTTGTGCCACAGTGCCTCTTTGTTTATTTAAAGACATAAAGGTTTTATAATATAAGGGAAGTCTCCTTGAACTCACGTCACTGATGTTCTTCTGGGCCTGAGACATCGTTACTATCTCCTGGTTGGTCACCGTGCCTGAGTACCATGTCTGCTGCTGTGAGAACTCAGACTGAGACTGAAAGGCCTGGTTGGATCATATGGAGGACAAACTTGGTCATTTCCAGCCATTCACAAGACAGGTAATACTTTACCTTTCATGCCTTATGGACCTTGCTAAACCCTGCTTTACTTAGCCTCTATGAAGTGATGGTAACTAGTGGCAATTTACTACATTGCAAATAAATCTGTGTCTACGCAGTTGTCAGCACAGACAAGAGAGAGAAGATGATGTTTAATGTATTAACAGTGACAGCCTATTAAAATAAGCTACTCTCCTCCATGATCACTGAAATCATCATCATTCCAACATTTCCACATCTAATATGATTACATCTTAATATTGATTATTTGGAGTAAGACCTTGGATCACTGCACACAATAACTTTGATGTTTGCAAAGAAGGTCAACGGTACAAGGAACACAAAAAATAAGTAGGATTGTTTGCTTTAAAGATATAAAAATGTTCAGGAAAGATCAGAATTAAGGCTGAAACTCCCTTTAACTGGGTGTACTGGCCAGTTGCTATACCGGGAGCTCACCTGGCTGGTCATCTGATTGGCTAGGCGAGCCTTCTCCAGCTCCATGGACCTCATGTCCTGGTGGAAGGTGGACATAAAGCGCTCGCCATCTTCGCGATACTTCAGCTACAAGTGCACATAGACGACAAGCAGTATTAAGCCAAGGCCAGCACACATTTGCACATGCACACGTGTGTTCACAGCATCCACTTTGGTAGCTGGATGCATGAAATCAGTATAAAGTAATAAAAAGACTGTCAGCGCACATTGATATTACCCTGACTTCAGATCCACAGAGCAACACATCACTCTATTCTTATGTTGTCAGCTTCAAACCAGACAACCTGAGCTCGCATACTTAATGATGAAGGGATAATATTAGTGTGCTATTATAAATAAACTGAGATGTTCCAATCAAGAAGCTGGACCTGCCAAGAAAGACCCAGAGAGGAGCGCCGAGTGATGAGTGACTCTGAGCTGCTTGCTAATGATCCTTAAGCTGCAAAAATGTTCAAAACTAATATTAGAATAGCTTTATTGCAGGCGATGAGAGACAGCACTGACGAATGACTTCTCTTGGAGCATCATCGCTAAAGGGCTAACAATACACATGTGAACTCTGTGTAAACTTTTAGTATGAGCCAAATTATAAAAGCAAAACTGAAAACAAGTCAAGTATCACCAAGGAACTAATGAAAAAAGAAGCTCTGCATGTTAACCAAAGCAAGATGTTTGCAAGAGTGTTCAGTGGACAGGGTTGAAGGTCACTCAGCATGGTCTGAAGTCAGCAATCAGACCAAATATCAATATAGCTCTCTAATGGCATAAAGCAGTAGCTGATGAGCTTGCTAGCCCACTGCTAATATAAGCATAAGAACATTGCATGAACTCGTAGACACAGACAGGCACAGACAGACGGGAACAGGTGGCCGGGCAGAGGAGAGGAAGGGATGCCAGGCTGTTTTTCCTGACGTATAATTTTAGCCCCCCGAAGCATAAAGTGGGCTGAGCAGAGGGGGTTGTCTCGCCTCTGTCACAGGAACAGAAATAACCTGAGCCGCAAACTCCATTCCACACCGCTGCCGTCACCATGGACTCAGAGCAGCCATCCACCTATCTCTCTTCCATCTATCTTTTTTTGTTCTGACAGCGATACATCTGCTTTGGGTCTGATCTTGAGCTTTGTGATTGTATGCGTGTTTGCAGGTTAATAGATCTGAGTCGTCTGTGAGGACATCGGTGGTTTTGTGTGATGAGTTGATAAGTAGAATTGTCCATTTCCAACTACATTTTAGGGTTTAGTGCCCACACAAATATATTGTTGTACTATATTAGAATCATTTTTGTATACTATAAACAAATTTGGGTCTATCTAAATTCAGTTGTAATGCATTCATCAATCCCTTTTTTAAACCCTACACCAACACAATGACCACTTTGAATAGCAATCTCATGACAGACCAATGATAAGTGGTCATTTCACTCATGGCATAGACAGTGACTTATGTCAGCCTGTCAACAATACACCTTGACTCACGATCAAGGCTGAAATATTTCGTCTCATGTTGCTGCTTCTGTGTTTTTGCATGTGACATCATCTCACCTCACTGCTCGCCATGCTCTGCTTCTTTGCGTTGATGTTGATGGGGGTCTGATAGACGCTTGTGAATGTGTTGTTCCTCGGATTGTGTCTAAAGGGATGAGATGTGGAAAAAATGGTCATCATTTTACTTCTGAGTTCATGGAAAAAAAAAAGGGATCTATTTTAATACCAAAATGGCCCCTAAAGATAGATTTTTTTTATCCGTTTTTGGGATTATGCTCAAATAATAAGTTATATATTCAGGTGTTGCTGGTGCTTTTTACTTACACAGAGCAGTATGGCCTCTTCTTGTGGCTGACAAAGTTATTGGCAGTGAGCACCATCTTGCAGACGTCACAGTGAAAACACGCTTTATGCCAGTTCTGAAAGAGGAAAAAACAAATCACATTATTTCAGTGGGTCATTAAAACTGGATTCTAATCTCTAAATTTGGACTTCAATGGAGTTTATCATGCGGAGACAGAAATGGTTTAAAACTTGGACAGGTCATTTCTGATAACATCATATTAATAAGACAGCTTTAATTGAACAAGGCCCAAAATAACGGCAGCAATCACAGCATCATCTTCCAACTGGACTCGCTGACTTGTTCTTAAATATAGCTTTCATGTCAATGTTAAACTGTATACCTCTTGCTTTTCGTCTCACAAGTTTTTAAAAATTACATTTCATAGCAGCAACCAGTCATGGATGTTTTTCATGCTGCAGATTTTACAACGTAATGATCATATTATATTGTTACTTATTTTATATCAAACATATGCTCGGATCCATAGCACAATAAAAACTTTATATGAAGAAGTACTTTTACATACACTTTTTGTGTTTTTAAACTGCAGTTTTAATGGCAGATGCTGTATTTCATTACATTCACCTGTTTGCACACTGAGCCATGTGTATTTGACGCAAAGAAATCCTTTGAATAACTTGAATGTTGCCATATTTAGGTGACAAATGTGTTCTGAAAGAAGTTGATTGAAAAATATAAAATCCAGTGCCTCAGGTCTTTTGGAAGTTTGTGCCATACTTACTGTACTTACTGTACCTTGATGTTAATACTGACTTTCTTGTTACCTTTACAGCTGTTTTAAGTATTTTAAAATGTATTTTAATGATCAAATGCTCAAAAAACACTCAAAACTTTCTTGCCACCACAATGTTTCTGTGTGTTACCTGGTCAATGCAGTTGATCTTTTCAGCCGGGTAGACCACAAACCCACACCTGGCACAGGACTGCATGGTGAATGCTTGTCCTTTTCCCAAAAAACCTTCAGGAAAAATATCAGAAGAAGTAAACTAATGAGAAGTGTTGACCAAAAACAAGAGTCAGGTCAGTCAGGCAGGCAGGCAGGAAACCGTTTAGTGGAGGGACTGGCAGTGACTCCCAGACAGTCGTGGTAGTGCGTCTCTGTTGGTGGTAAACTTAGCTCTGTGACTGTGACACTTTGAAACTGTCTCTTACTTGACACCATGTCCCACGATGGACCAGCCCCCTTCCGTGTACCACGCTAGAAGACTGGCTGAGTCCAGCTGTCTGTCTGCAGGGAGAAAGAGAGGGACAGAGAGAGACAGCTAGGTCAGATGTCACTGTATATGTGTAATGATCCTGAGTTGGACCACTAGTTCAACTTTGGGCATCTCGCCATGACACCAACACATAAAAGCGTAATGCATTGTGTAATAGTTTTACTTACTGTAGCTTCATCAGGTAAGTATGTTAACACATAAAACAAATTTAAACACAGAGGGCATGTGAATCATTGAATATATTCACCATTGGTTGTTTTGAAATGGCTGGAGCAACAGATGTAGATGTGGCAACACAGGAGGTGGCAGCAGTTAGTACTGGGGGGCGTACCAGTACCAGTAGCACCAGTGGGAACAGCCTGATAGGCAGATGATGGTGGTGGTCATCACAATTAGCACACAGACAGTACAATTACTTGAATGTTATGTCAGTCAAACACAAAAAATATGTCAGTACCTTTGCTGAATAAACCCTAAACTTGAACCAACCCTAACTACCGAAAAGGAGGGAAACACTATTTGACAGGGGAACAGACTTCAACATAACACTGGCTATCAAGCTTCAAGATTAGGAGAAGGCCTCAAATTAAAGGGACTGTTTGTAACTTTTTACACGTATAAATCTACCGGGTCGGTTTCCCATGCGCGGTCACATATGCACGATCGCGTGTGGCTACGCTGTTCAGACTCCCTGTGGACACGTACCATCAGACTCCAACACAAACTACATGGAAGCACCAAAACCTCTTGGTTATATCTAGTGAAGCCTGTCTTGCAAAACAGTGTTGGCCGCGGTCGGAGGACGCGGAGGAGACCGTAGCTTTGGCCTCCAGGACCGGAGTCTCTGCTGTACTCTGCTCCTCTGCCTGCTTGCCTTCACTCACACAGTGCGCGCGTTCTCGCTCCACTCTCACGTTCATGCGCGCACACTACACACTGCAGGAAAGTTAGTTTAGCTCTGAGAATATCTAGTGAATGTACAGTGGACGTTTGTACAGAAATAAATGCTGCAGCTCCTCCAGACCAACAGAGGTTTCCCGTGTCTTGTGAAGTGACGGGGCTCCGCAGCGAGAAATGTTATCGTCTCCGACCGGGTGCCGGTGTCTCCCCTGTTCCTTCTGACCGCGGTCGGGCAGCTGAGGCAGGAAAATCCAACACTAGGATCAGCATTGATTCATGGAGAGACCTTCGTCTGGTCAGCTAACATTACTGCCAAATAATGAAATATAGAGTGATATTGTGGTTTTAGCTGACGTGTGTCGCCTCACTATGTTGAGCGATGCTCGTTCATGTCTATGTAGAGCGAGCACAAGCTCGAGCCCGACGCTGACTTTAGTTGACTTAACGGCCACAGGTGTCGCTGTTAACAAGCATTTCTGATTCTTACAAACAGTCCCTTTAAAAGCCTCTAAATACTTTAAAATGGTTTAATATGATTGCTTCTGTACTTTTGGGCGCAATTTTAATTATCTAACGCCACACTGAAATCTGATATAGTTAAAACATTAACATTAGCTAGTTAATTTGACTATTGTTAGCTAGCTAGCTACCAACAGCAAAGACATCAAATGAAAAAAGACAAGGAAATGTTTTTTAAATTATTTTAAAGGATTCATATTGTTACCTTTTCCATGTCGAAGCCGCAAAGCAACTGAACTGAGGTTAGTCGCTGGTGTTCTTCCTCCTTCACTGGTAATGTAAAGTTGTTTGAGCAACTTGCTAACTAGCTAGCTAACTCTTCACAACCAGCTGGTCACCAGTTGTCAGGGTGATGTGCTGGTCGTGTCTGTCTAGAAGGAAGGTCAACAAACCGCGAAATCTTATCTGAAATCTGCAAAACTCTCGCGAGACTCTCCCTGCCTAACTATTCGAGATCAATGCATAACCTTAACAGTCTCGCGAGAGTTTTCCCAGTTTGCGGGCTCCCTTCTAGCCACTGCCACTAGCCAAGTGAAAGAGTGAATAATGGGTGAAATTATTGCAAAACCTTTTCTTTTATATATTTTATATACAGTATATATTTAAAAAAAAAATAATATTGTAACATACTGGGTCGATTTATTCAACATCATTTTGTTAAATTAGATTGGAACTGATAATAACTGCACTATACTGTATAATGACTGTGCAATATCATTATCATTATTACTACTAAGGTGTAATTCATACTGTGCAATATTTTCAGGTGGAATTTAATTTCATTCTCACTGTGCAATATAATTTTCCACTTGTGCAATTTTGATAATAGTCTGTTTATTATCAATGCTGTATATACTGCTCCTATTTTTGTACTTCCTTCTATTTAAATGGTTCATATTTTGTTACACTTTGTTTAGCTCTTTTTTTTTGCTGTGTTAGCTGATGCATCTTGTTTTTTGCACTATCCCCTTTGCTGCTGTACACGGCAAATTTCCCCACTGCTGGACTAATAAAGGAATATCTTATCTTATCTTATCTTATGTGGGGTATAGCCTAATTCCTTACTCTCTTATGATGTATTCTGATGTTTTATTACCAAAAATATGCCCCTTTTTTATCATTGTTCAAATTCTACATATGTATAGGCTACAATTTTCTATAATCTGCATATTACAGTTGTTCAATCAAACCTGTTAGATAAGCTGTGGAGTTTGCATGTGAATATGAATAATGAAATGTGGCAGAGCTGACGTAAGGCTCTGACGTAATTACGCACCCTAGAAACTTCACGTCGGATGTAGTTTCGCTTTCTCAAGTCCTCTAAGGAACAGAAACTCCCAAACTTTGGAGAAGGAAACACACGATCCACAGCCAACTTTTGCGCAATAGCTATAAGCTGACATAGTTTATAAACAACGCGTTTATTGATAAGTGTAAGTTCATGCTGACGTATTCATCCGTTCCTGAGCTGAAAACAAGTTTTTGGGCGCTAAGCTAACTTTAATCAGACACCCAGCAGCTAACAAGTCGGATGTAATAACAACGTATTAAACTGGTGTCATGATGTACAGTAAGTTAATCCATCTATAACGTTGTGTGTGTTGACTGTAGATGGCTGGAGAACCTGCTGAGCCGACTGATCTTGGAGCTGAAGTTGAGGAAACTGACCAAACCGACGCCAAACCTGACCGCAGAGGAAGATTTCTACTGTTTGGGTGACTTCCTTTTCCATGTTTACAGTATAAACACACACACACACACACACACACACACACACACACACACACACACACACATACAGTAGCTATATATAAACATATACACACCCATGAGAGGAAACCACAGCACATAGTTTGGTCCATAACGAATTTAATTCATTTCAAATTCACTTTTAATAGGCCATTTCTACAAATATGCATGTTTTACTGTAGTTTTCACTTTCATTATTATTCCCTCTCCAGATAGAGAAGTGGACATTTATGGGTGTTATAGATAGATAGATAGATAGATAGTAACTTTATTGATCCCGAGGGAAATTCAAGTTTCCAGCATCACAGTTCCATAGTGCAAAAACATGTTAGTAAAAAGGCAGTGAAAAAGTTAGTAGTGCAAAGTACAATGTACAAAAAAAATATACCAGATATAAAAATACAAGGAGATGAAGAAAACTGTTAAAACTGAATATAGTGCAGGGTAACAGCTGTGATACAGGACTATTAAAAAATGAATATAGTGCAGAAGAGACTGTTAAAAATGAGTATAGTGCAGGGTAACTCCAGTAGCTTAGTCTATGAAAGTGCATTATTATCTGTCCTGCAGACCGTCCTCCTTTGTCCCCGTTGTCCATTATGGCCAGCAGTCTGTTGAGTGTATATAGCACAGCAATATGGATCATCTGTGGCCTTTTATATATCTATGTTAGTTGTATGTTGTGCTGGTGATTCTTGCCATTAGTTGTAATTCTTGTGTGTTGCATGGAGAAAGGTCTTGCATAACCAGATATGCATGACTTGAATGTTTTGCAGCTGCAGAACCAGTGTGGTTATCTCTACATTGTTTGGATTTTTTGCATCAGACTTTTCTTTTTGTCTTTTTGTCCCCATTTTCACCCATGGTACTGTTTTAGTGCAGTTTGCTGCAGATTCGAAGAAACAGAAATTAATTTTATCGTATCATAATTGCACATTTTTTCAAGAAATGGCTGTAAAACTATTGCTGTGGCGCCACACACCACTTCCAAGTAAACTAAATGTGCAAGGACACTCACATTTATATACTCAAACAGATACTTTTGAACTCCTTACAATGAGAAGAGATGAAAAGCTTCACGCAACTGTGCACTTTCCCTAAGACTGACAATTCTTTGTACATGAGGGTGCCATTGGTTCCTCTTAATAAGCCTCAACTAATCAAAACTTTAAAAAATATATATATATATAAAATGCATACCCTTGATTTGACACAGCAACCCAGTTTTGGATAGCCTAATTAGACTAATGGGGTAAGGAGCGTGGAAACAATTTTAAAGTCAAATTTAGGACTGATGTCAGTTCTCAAGTGGCTGCTCAAAATTAGAGTGTATTACAGCAGAGTCAAAAACGGTGGATGTGAATTCAGTGTAATATCATAGACCCTTTCACAATGTCTTCTGTCTTACTTTGTATTTTAAAAGTGTGATGCTGATGATGTTTGTTCCAGTTTGACTCACAAGGTGGCACTGTGAACCTTTGTAGTGGAGGGACATTTGTTTCTCCCAGTCAGACACTTGTAATGAAACACAAAGATCTGTCCGGCATTCACATTTTTATCCCAAACTTTTTCTTTTTTAAAACATAAAACAACAAAAAGAAGCATCTCACATTTTAGATTTAAACAAATAAAAGTGCCTTTTAAAACAGGCTGAATTGTTCAAAGACAAATCATAGTATAATAAAAAAATATGTATACTTAATCTGCTGAATGGTATGTTTTTTGCCACTTAGTCATGATTACATGGTTGTAAACATGACCACCATATTTAGAAGTATTACGTAAAACCGATACCACCTTATCAACAGTACTTGGGCGTATGTCTTTTTCATTCAAGAAGGCATGACCAAACAACAGATTAAATCATGCCATAACATGTCATTTCTATAGGATTAAAATTGTAATGATAATTCATTACAGCCTGTATTTCTTGAACTGGTTGGATTTTGGCTAAATCTTGCTTTAAAAAAAACCAAGGCTGAAATTATTGATAACCAAGATTTGTCTTTGGTTATTTGTTGTATGTTAGAGCGTTTATACGAGGGCTGACCCGAATGCTTTGAAGCTTCGACCGTTGCCATGGTAATCGACCTTCAAATCAGTATTCAAACGCTGTGTTTTTTTCTTTTTATTACATATAAGTATGTAGTAATAATAATGTATAAATCCCAAAATAGCCTATGAAATAAGGAATAATCCCACAATATTATTCATGATTCATATTCAACACTAATTATTGTTGTTTATTCTCAGAAAGATATCACTGTTTTGTTATGTGTAGAGGTGCGTCAGTAGCACTGTTCCGAAGCTTTGAATAGCCCAAAAAACGGTATTCGGGACAGCCCTAGTTTATGTAAAGTGGCTGTTTTCTTAGTAATGGATGGGTTTTAGTTGAACATCTTCTTGTGCATCCAGCTCTAAAGTTGAGGCACTCCCAGTACGTACGTGGCTACAGGTGGATTCTGCGCCTGTCAGCAGAGGAGCAACTTGTTGCCCTGTCTGACCTCAGCAGGGAGCGAGGCGCTGGGGCCATGTGTGAATAGGCCTTTAGAAAGCACTGGTGTAGTGGCGAGGCTGCTGACTCAGGGGGCTCACAGTGCGCCGCCCCCGTCCTCAGCATCCCACTGGCCCAGTCAGGGTGTCCATCCAGTACAGAGAGCATGTCAGTATCTTAGCACACTGCCAAAAATTAAGCTGCCAGGTCTGGAGAAACTTACTCTTTTTTGGGGGAAATAAAAAAGAAACGAGACAAAACCAACGCGTTTCAGATGCAGAGTGGCGTAGCGCTTAATGACGAACCCAGGTAAGACCTCACATTCCTCTTCGCCGTCCTCCTACTGTACCTGCTCCTCTTTTCTGCCATGCCCAACCCACAGCAAAAAACAGGGTCGCAGCTCTTTGCCCACCCTCGCGCAATTGTTTGGTACAGTATGCAGGGCACAGTTTGGAGGTGGGAGGGGGGCTTGAAAAAGTTCTGGATCACATGTTTATTAGAATATGGCCGGGCCGCCTGCGAGTGTACGCACATGAGACTGTCGGTGCGCATTTGCTGTGTATTGTTTGTTGTAACTTGATGACGAGGCTCTTCTGGAACAAGCCTGGATTTTCTGAGCCCCCCCAATGGGCCACTGTTGGCTTTGCTATCTGGATGCATCTTTCAAAGAATGGAAATATGACAGGTCTGTGGGAATTACCTCTCGTGGAAGATTAACTCTCGCTCAATCTGCATTGACGTGGTTGATGATTTTTTTTTATCTGCGCTTAGCAAAAATGTTCTAGTTTCTTCATTAACCCGACGGTGGATTACTGACTTAATTGGATTACCAAATTTGGCTGCGACATTAATGCATTATTTGAAAATGTATGTACTCTTTGGTTTCTGAGTAAGTGGACTTTTATGTGTAGAAACATTTGGACTTAAAAGACACGGTCATGTTCTGTAAGAGTCAAGTAGAGTCAAGTTTTTATAGGAAATGTTTCACTTTTGCAAGATAAGAGTTAACATTAGTTAAGTTAAGTTGAAAAATCAAATCTGTTTTTCTTTTATTCATTGTTATTTACCTTCCTTTTACTGTTCTTATTTATGTTTTTGTGTAAGGTCTAAAAGACGTAAAGGAAGGAACAATGTTATGGATATGATCTATGTGAATTGTATACATCTACATTATAGCCACACAAGTAGCAGGCTGTCAAAAGATCAGCTGAACTTAAAACATTTTGCATTAGGCACAGCTCAAACGTAAATAACAGTGCAGGAGTTTAATGCAAAGTTTTAATTTCTAACAATGGAGTGTTAACTGTCCTTAATATTCTGCTTCTCTCTGACTGTTATCAGTAAGAAGAATAAGGATGGCCAGACGCGGGAGCAGGACTACTCTTCTGAAAGCCATTACAGAATTGTTTCACCAACATTCCAGTATAAGATGAGCCACCAGCGAGTGGGCAAGTGCATCATCATCAACAACAAAAACTTTGATGAAAAGACAGGTACGGAGAACACGTTTCAACACACATTGTATTTTAAAAAAGAGCGTGTGTTCTAAGCAGATGTGTCTCGGCAGGGATGAATGTACGCAACGGCACGGACCGAGACGCAGGCGAGCTGTTCAAGTGCTTCAAGAGCCTGGGCTTCGACGTCTTCATCTACAACGATCAGACGTGTGAGAAGATGGAGCGTCTTCTCAGAGAGGGTGAGTAGTGACGTCCTCACGCTTTTATTATTTCTTTCATATGGGGTAAGTAACAATGCTGGAACTAATAGGACGCCAATACCAACAAATAATAATATATAGAGAAACCTTCTGGAAACACCATGAAAACATTTTCAGAGCGTTCTTTCGTACTTGCTAAGGTAGTTCCTAAGTGGAGGGCGGGTTTCTCACTTCACGCACTCCTACTAGTTTCTAGTCACGCCTTAAAAGTCATGTACTCAATTGCCAGTTTATTAGGTACACCAAAACTAATGCAGTCTAATCCAACAGTTCTGCATTGAATCCTACCACCATGGAGGTTATAATGTTCTGTTATTGTTGAAACTGTTTTAGAGAGGTGTTGATTCAACTTTGTGGTCATTTTAGAGTTTGCTGCTGTTCAGTTGCATTGTGTTATATTGAAATGAAAGCTGTTTCTAATATTTAATCTACTCACATTGATATAAATTGGGTGGTTAAACACCTCTTAGTATAACACAATACAATTCAGCATCACCACAAACTACAGCCTCCAAATTCACCACAAGTTGAAACGACATGTCTCTAAAACAGTTTCAACAACATTCATCAATCTTACCTTCATGAAGGCAGGATCTATTGCAGGACTGTTGTAGCTCACTCAATTAGTTTAAGTTAGCTGTATCTAAGTAATAAACTGGCAACTGTAATGACATAGTACAGTCACAGTATTTGGAACAGGGTAAGAATCTCAGACAGACATCTCTTTATTTTCTTGATTTGTAATCAGCTCTACCAGATTCATTACGTACAGTACAGTTGTGTGCTAGTGAAATCGATTCCCCTTTAAGTTGCAGTGTGGTCTACATGTATAAGTTCACAATCGACACTCTTCACGACTGTTACAGTGTATTTGTTTCTTAAAACCGCCAGGTCAGACAGCAGGTGGTGCTATTGTAAAAGTAATTACATAAATCCTAATGAAGTTGCAAACAATTGGTGTCCCTGATGAGAGCACTTGCACGTCCACTGGCTAGGTTTAATGACAAGATGTATAAGTCACCTCCCAGGCCATTTGCCCTTGGGAACACCCATGGACCTTCTTGTTTAATATGTTATGATATGACATTTTAGTGGCTGCTATTCTTTATAATCTGCACATATTTTTGTACAGGTTAGTGGTCAGTTTTTTTCCACAGGTTCGACCCTCGATTTAACACTTTATCCAAAACAAGTTACCCCTACAACTGCAGAATAGATGTAATGAAATCTGGTATAGCTATTCATGGTTCTGTTTGGGTGAATCCTAGTTATTCTGGCGACCCCTTGACCTTTCTTCTAGTATCAATATCAGGCCAAAATGTCCCATTAGTACAATAAGAAATTTCTAAATCTAATAGACAGGTTGTCATGAAGATTAATTGCCATATTTGTGTTCCCTTTCGGATGATCACTTTCCTCCAGTGCAACCCTCCGGCTAACATGTCAACTTTTCAAACAATATATCTCATTATAATCAGTTTGCTATGGGATTTGCCTAGCACATTCACCTACCTAAAGGGATGGACACTGCTGCGTGTTAGGGTCAAGCAATATGCTGAGGGGCAATATTTTATTAAAAGATTAACAAATTATGACAAATTTAGATAATACACTAATTAAAATGTAAAAGATAACATCATTTAAAGTCTTGTATAGTATTGTTATATTCCTCAGAGGACACTAGAAGCTATATATTTTACATAATATTAACTCAATAGTTTCTCAAAATTAAGGTTACAATTTAGCTGCAATCTCAAATTCTCGATGAACGAATTAAGTGCTAAATAAATTCCAGCCTGGACCATTAAGTTACTGATATTTTTGATTAGTTTAGAAGTTTACTGAGGCCTGAGCCGCGCTAAGAGTTGAGTGTTTGTTTGTGTGTGTATGGGTCAGCCTCGGAGGAAGACCATAGTGACGGCTCGTGTTTCGCCTGTATCCTGCTAAGCCACGGCGAGGAGGGCATGATCTACGGAACGGACGGAGCCATGCCCATCAAGTCCATGACCTCATTGTTCAGGGGCGACATGTGCAAAAGCTTAGTCGGAAAGCCAAAACTCTTCTTCATCCAGGTAGGAAGTTCTGAAGACTTTCATTTCTAAATGACGGTGTGAAGTGGTACAGTCGTTGATTAACTTGTAGATTTGTGTCAAGTTCACCCCAATTAGTCACCTGAAGGGTTGAACGATAAAAAACTTAACTTTAAGAGTTGTTTTTGTTGAGATGACAGATTAAAATGGCTTTCAGTTGCTCCCCACGGACAGATGATAGCTATTGTGAAAAGTTTTGCCCATCTCAGCTTTTAAAAACAGTTAATTTTTAATTGCTTCACCAGGTCATCGTTGAGAAAGCTACTCAGGATCACAATGAAATGTCATTTCATTTACTTCACCAGGCTTGCCGGGGTTCCGAATTTGATGATGGTATACAGACAGATTCGGGTCCGCCGAACGATACCCAGGAGACAGACGCTAATCCGAGACATAAGATCCCTGTAGAGGCAGATTTCCTCTTTGCCTACTCCACCGTGCCAGGTACACCAAGTTTCATTTTATATTTTTTATTGCCAAATAAATGAATGCTTGAAGAGAAAGTGTTCTGGGTATCGGTCGCGTACCGGATGTATCGGTGAGCAGTTTCAGTGCTGACTCATGTTGATTTTCCAGGGTATTACTCATGGAGGAACCCTGGGCGCGGCTCCTGGTTCGTCCAGGCACTCTGCAACGTCCTCAACGAGTTCGGCAAGCAGCTGGAGATAATGCAGATCCTGACGCGGGTCAACTACATGGTGGCCACCAGCTTCGAGTCCTGGTCCGAAGACCCACGCTTCAGCGAGAAGAAGCAGATCCCCTGCGTGGTCTCTATGCTGACGAAAGAACTGTATTTCAACTGACCGCCAGCCTGACTGACTAACTGACTGAATGACTGACTTACTGACTGACTGACTGACTGTTTCAGGTAGCGACTTAGCGGTCAAAGCATTCAGGGATGATTCAGGCCCAGCAGGACACTGCACATTTGGGAGCACATTATGACATTTTGCATGTGTAGTTGGGCCCGAAAACAAGCACTCTGTGAGAAACTAAATATCTATTTATAGTGGCACTCCGCGTTCATGTGCTGACGGTTAAACTTCTTCCTCTTCTTCAGATTATTCTTCGGAATAATAGCGTCACATTTCGATCTGATCTTTTATTTTGACAGGCATGTGAAATATCCATGTTATTCCACCGGCCCGGAAAATTTGCTGCCACTTTTTGCGGGTTTGGGGAATCATATCTGAATATGTGTCTCTCCATTTTCCAGCATTTGCAAATAGATGTTGAGAGGAACTGAATAGAGTGGACAGGAGTCTTAAAGGGATAGTTCGGGTGTTTTGAAGTGGGGTTGTATGAGGTACAGACAGGAGTACCAACACAGGAGCAAAGTAATACAGTGATGTGGACGGGGCCGGCAGCAAAACATATTTTAGCCACCTAAAAGAAAGGCTCACCTAAAAAGATTGATAGCAATTTAAGTGTACGGTATATTTAGAATATTTTCACCTCTTCATCTTGCCGTCGGAAAGCCCTTTAAAAATATTTTTTTTAAATATTGTAAATATAGTGTACACTTAAACGGATATTGATTTTTTTAGGTGAGCCTTTCTTTTAGGTGGCTAAAATTCCTTTTGCTGCCGGCCCCGTCCACAGCAGTACATTGCTTTACTCCGCTCTGTTTCTCCAAACTGGGGGCGTGCCGACCGTCATCTACTGTAGGTAATACACTTACTAAGTACCTCATACAACCCACTTCAAAACACCCAACTATCCCTTTAAGGCTAAATGTGGCTCTTGCATTTATAATATGAAATGGGTTTTGAATAACTGAAATAATTTACATTTAGTGTTGTGAGATAAGTCTCTCCAGAAATAGACCATAAACCTGTATAATGCAGTCCCATGCATTTGTACAGCGTACAATACTGTCACCATTATACAATAAGATAAATTGGAAACCAAGGGACAGTTGAATGTTTTAAAATCCTATAGAAAGTCTATAGAAATCCCCACTAGGCAAGTGAATAGAGCGATTGCCATAGGAGAGGATGAGGGCGCTGCCTTAATTACAAACCCTGTCTGATGCATTGTTAAAGGGAGAAAAAGCATCTGGAAAATGGATCAGATCATTTTCAGCTATTTGTGTTTTCACGTTTTCAGCTGTCAATTGTCAGAAAACAGAAAAAGACAACACTCCTCTGAGCAGAAACACGCGACGATGCTTTTGCCAAAGGCTCGGTGTCTCAGCCTTCCTAGCAAGTTTAATAAGTTGGTAGCAGCATGCTGGCATCCTCAGGTTCTTTAATGTCCCATGAAGTGGGTTAATGTCATGTTAAAGAAATGTCATATACGTTCGGCTAGGAAGGTGCGATCTTTTGCTGTGTAGTGATTAGTTCTGTGAGATTTAGTATAAAGTCCACTCCCACAGAAGCAAGGATTATTTGCAATTTGCCAGTTTTCTCAGCCTGATGTTGAAGACTTCACTTGCTTGTTGTTCAACCCCGAGTAAGTGAAGTTCGTGTATTTGCATATAATCAAAATTGCGCACTTGTCTTATTAGTCCGGGTCCAACAAATCAGTTTATGACTTTCCCTTTTTTAATCTTTAAAGTTAGACATTCCTGTTTAATAACTTTATTACATAAGGATACATGCTGTAGGATTTTTACACTAGAAAGAGAACTTGAGAATGTCAAAAACTGTGTCATAAATTTGGGAAATATCATAGTGTAAAGCTGGACTTGGGCCCAAAGCACAAATACCACATCATTTCACTGTATATTAGTGTTGTACATTGTCATAGCATACACTACACTCTCAGCAAAGTCTTTTTTTTTTTTTAAATTGAGCTTTGATTTAGAAAGAACCAAATTAAATAGAAAGAACAACACTTTTATATTTTATTTTTAAGCACCTTGCCACTTTTAAAAAAAAACAACCCAATACTGCATTATTTAGTAAATTAATTATTGGCATTGATTTATATGGTAAAATATAAAATATTTCTAATATAATGGAGTTTGCTGATGGTCATTACAACTTACATAAAGTTTGTTTCTGCTATGTTATTGTGCCAAAGTCTGTCAATCACAGAGGCAGCTATTACTGGTGGTGACAAGTCTGAACATACACAACGCACATGTCCGCAATACACACTCTCATTGTTGCTGCAATGTTTTTACATTGTTCACATGATTGCATGTGTCAGTAACTTAGGGGAAAAGTTCAGCAATAGCTTTAATTTGTCATTATATTTTCCCCTTTTCACTCCTTGTATTTTTTATCAGTTGTTTATTTTTTATTTTGATAACACTTTTACATTATTATATTTCTAGTTGCCAGACGTGTGATCAATACTGGCTGACATGTCCCATTCTACACCCAGTGCACTTGTCCATTACAGCCACAACTCGACACATGGATCTCTGATCAGTGACGTGGTGCCCATCCTGTGCTGAAAGGAGTGTTTGCTCCACTTGTTTTGGATTGGAATTATAGGAGGGAGAAACAAATATATTTTTAAGGGTAAAATTTTAAATGCTTTCCGGTGTTAAATGCTGTTGTCCTCAGGAATATATTAGAAACGATTTGGAAAAAAATGAATGAATGAATTACATTGAAAGTATAATCTGGCCCAATTTTCTTTTTTTTTAATTTGGGGCAATACCTTGTATAAATAAGTTCAAAACAGAGGAATGCTTATGTAAACATTTTTATTGTATTAAACATAAAGAATTTATTCTGTAATGAGGTTTGTGTCATTTTTTTTGCACATCTGTAAACAGACCACATTGAAAGCACGCTACAAGGAAGTTGTTGGTAACATGATGAATACACTGAATATAACTGCTGTTGTAATTACTCACTCGAGCACCAAATTTGATTAATCCACAGCTGAAAATAGTCACAACAAATGCACTGTTTACTACAGTTTGAGTAACATTTGATAAAAACTACAGTGCCCAGATGTTTTCGGAAATTACTTAATCTTTTCTTTTTTAAATGAAACTATAAACCTGTGATCCATTTTTAAAGGTTTACATCTTTAGTAGGAACCAATGGGCTTGGGGCTGAGAGCCACAGACAGGATAGGAAAGTATTGAGAAGTGGACTAATGCATTGTTGGTTTTAGTATTTTCATTGAACTTCTTGACAATAAGAAAAATATAGAATATTACAAGTAGGGCTGTCCTCGACCAAAGAAATTCTTCGACTAACACTCATACAATTTTGTTGAATAATCGATTAGTTGATCTAATCAACAGATCTGTAAAACTGAGTTTCTCCAGAAAGAATCACACAAAAGCACCACTTTAAATCTTGTGTTTACCAGAGATGTGCTAAGTTTCTTGGAAATTCATTCAGCATGAAACAAGCATAAAAAAACGACTAATTGACTGAAGAAATCTTAGTCGACTGAGACCAAAACAACCGATGAGTCGACTAATTGACTAAGAGGGGACAGACCTAATCAGCATTATTATCTTTTAAGTTAAATTTGCTAATTAACGGTAGACAAATACAACTTCTTGATTGAGTGTCAAAAGCAGATCTATCTTACCAAATTATTATTATTTCTTAATTAAAGACTTTCTTTGCTTCTCAACCTGTCTTTTTTCAATTCCCTGATTCATCATAGCATTAAAAATAAAAAAAACATAAACGCTTTGCTACAGTATGAAGAACAGCCTTGACGTCATGCTAGCTTTGATTAAAGAAAAGAATGAGTTACTGGAAATGAACTTCATGATTTAAAACAGAGATAAGCTGTAAAAATTCTTTTTTAACAGAGACGCCATGTCCCAAGTTAAGAATGTCAGATCAGGCCGCTGATGGTGCATGCCCCGCAGCGCATCACATTCCTGCCCCATCCTTCCTGCTCCACCTCAGAGAACAGGAGCTGATCGGGAGGCGTCGCAGATCTTAAGGGACTTCCAGTTTGTGCCTTCGTTGTCATGACCAGGACACAATGCTTGATATAGGGTGTCAGTGAAGGTCCCAGTGCAGAAGCAGTAAAGGGGGGTCATGGTGTCAGCTCCTAGAAAGCACACCACCCCCCCGGGGAAGCCGCAGTACACCCCGATGCGAGTGAACTGTCTTCCTGCCAGCAGCGGCAGCTCATGCTGGACGCCACCGTGCCAGGCTGTGTAGTCTCCGTTAAAGTATTCCACACACCAAGACTCTTTGCCTCGGCCCAGCCACGAGTCCTCCTCGCGGCCCTTTCGTGGGATGCTCGGGTAGGTGAGCCCCAGCTCCCAGTAGGTCTTCCCACTCACATCCACCTCCCAGTACTGGCGGCCCTCGCTGAAGCCTTGCTGGCTGACTACATTTAGGGTGGTTTCAAAGCGGGAGGGAGTCTCCGGGACGTCCTGCCAGGTTTCTGTGTAGGTGGCGGAGTCGCCTTTGGGAGAGATAATCAGCTTGGGATGGGCAGTGTCAGCGTCGAGGGCAACATCTGCAGCATCTGTGTAACAGACATCAGATTCATTGACACGTTCTACCCACAAGTTCACACGCGAGACAAACACTTGTCACGAACAGCATGTACTAATTGGCGGTAATTGCAACCTTTGACAAAGCCAGGAGCCAGACTCCTTCTCTTTCTCATGTCAATCTGATTTTATGGGTGAACTCACAGGTCTGAAAGAGCTTCTTGGTGACGGGGACCTGGGATCTGATGAACAGCAGCAGGTTGATGGTGAGACACAGTAGCTGTTCATTCTTGAACTCGTCCATCTGGATCAGGTCGGGGTCGGTCAGCTTCAGAGTCTCAGATATTCTAATTTCAGACAAAACAATACGTTGATAATGTTTTAGGTGCTTGTAAATTCAATTTTGTAGCAAGCTGTTATTTCCTGAAATGTGAACATACCTTTTTTGTGTTTCAGCATTCTTTAGACGATATAAAAAGAAGACAAAACAGCTTATATGTATATGCACTATAAGTTGCATGAAAGCAGAACTTTGAATTTGTCCTTGTGTTTTCCTGAATGTCAACAACAAAGGTGTTTTCACCTGGGCACCGATGTTGGAAAGCTCCTGGTCCAGTTCCTGAGTGAGGCGGTAGCAGTCCTCTATCCTGTCCTCCACTAACCTCTCCGTGGCCTCGTACTCGGTGTCCAGCTGGGTCAACGTGATCCGGAGATCCTCATCCAGGACCCGCTTCATGTCCTCATACTTTTTCCTGATTTTCTCCTTCACTGCGTTGGTCTTTTTCTGAGGTGAGAGGGCCACGAGGGTTAAAAATGTATGTGTAATAGCATGCTACAGTATATAGGCAGCAAACCCCACTTTGAGAACCACTTATATAATCACCTTTGAACACAGCATAGGGCTACATTTAATGAGTATTTTCATTATTAGTTTATCTACCATTTATTTTTGCGTGATCTTTCAATTTTTTGGTCTAAGAATGTCAAGAAATAATAGAAAAATGGCCATTACAAGTTCAGAAATCCTAAATTGATGTCCTCTAACAGCTTGTTCCTCACAATTAAAAAGCTGCTTGAAAAATAATAATTGTAGATTCATTTTCTGCCAGAAGACTAATCAATTAATTGACTATTATCAGTCCAGCTCACACAGTATGTTAGTTGGGCCCATATCCAAATAGTCTACAGAGTGCAATTTACAAAAATAAGCCAGTTTTATGTGGTAAAATATATCTTTGTTGATGGAAGAGCACAGGAAAATGGAAAGCTAGGAAGAAAAAAAAAAAATACAAAAAACAGGCTGAACAACAGAGATGTTCAAAAGTGCATTTCAGGATTTTTAACTCATTTAACCTTGAGGTTAATGTGCTGCGGCTGCACAAGGACACACTCTATGTTCCACCACTGTTAGATAACAATCAAATTAAAAAAGCCTTAACCTACAAATCCCATCTCTTCAGGTCACACAGCACGCATTGTGATTTCAGGAATATGACATGAGGAATGTTTTGGAACATAATGTTCATAGACGGTGACACTGATGGAACAGCATGGACCGAGATTCCTGTTTGTCTATTCTTCCCACCAACCTTTATTAAATTTAATCTTGTAAGTTTAAGAGGTGAACAGACTACTGATCACCATGTGGTCCCACCATGTGCAGGTGTTGGCTAACAGCAAAACGGAGGTGACAACTGATTAACTAATGACAGATGTCAGCAAGCAATTTGCACAGTATTGTATTTCTACTCAACACTGGCGAACAATAGACTTACTGTTATCTCCACCTGCTTAGCTGCCAGCTTCTTCATCCTGTGGGCGATGCCGTCCCTTTGTCTCTGCAGGTGCTGCTGATGTTTCAGAAGAGTTTCCTTTGAAAAACACACGGGCAGAAAACAGATCAAGAACTGCAGGTAAAAGGGAGGTGGGTCAATAGTGACATTGGCTTTCCATCTCAAAAGGAAACCAAAGTGGAAGTGCTCACTTCATGTGTGGCCTTCCCTCCTACCTTATTCATTTTCTGTATAGTTAAACTCCACTGACCGGTGGCAACACGACCACAGGGGTTTTTTATAGGCCTGTCACACATGTGAAGGCTTTGTTGTGGGGGAGGAGGGAGCACAGGGTGGCCTTGAGATATCTGTCCTGGTGCTCTTGCAAGCACGTGCCTTGTTTTATTAAGGAGAGGACATGAATCTGAACTTCCAAGACGAGGAAGGAAACAAGGATTTGGGCGAAGAAGGGCAAATAGATGGGCAAATCAAACTTGAGACTTGAGTTATTCCATGTCCTGCTAAACAAGAGCTCTATTTATACCGACCTGACACTGACCTTGATGTGTGTTCGCTTGTGGCATACGAGCACATTTGACGAAGTTTGTGAAGTTTATGAGACACTGATGGTGCTTTTGTAGCTCATAGATAGTTGTAATGCTCACCGTGACCCTTGTGACCTTTGACATGCATTGCACAAATGGCCCGTGCATACGTACAAGCAGGGAGAGGTCAAATGCAGGCACGGCACAGCAGGGAGGGACACATATCTGCATCTGAGTGCTACATCGACTGATCGCTCAGACTGCAAGACTATTTTCAGAATCAGGGATGGCTGAGACAACCAGTTTAGAGAGAGAAAATCAGAGATATGTCATTATGCGACTGAGACTCAGCTGATAAATCAACCTGAAATAATTTAATCATCTGGATTTAACCTCCAGAAACTTCAATCAGAAACGTCACTTCTCTTTTAACTCACCTGCACCTAATAATACCTGTACCACGTCTAAAAAAGCATGTGTTTTCATGCTCCAACCTCTGAATATTAGCCTTGCTATGAACATATTGGTAACTCTTTACTTTAATCCTCCCTGTTTAGCATTCATAAGCACTATGTTAACATTTAATAATGGTTTATAACACACTATAATGTAGTTGCACACAGATACATTTATTAATATATTTTTTAACAACTCCTCAAAAGTAGAGGCTGGGGTGTAAACTGTTTATGAATGACAATATAGGTGTAATAATATCAAATATTTCTGCATCGGAGAGAAGTTATAATTATTGGCAAATATTGTGCATTAATAAACACTTTAAATGTCTGCTATAGTGTGTTATAAGCATTTATTAAATGTGTATATAGTGCTTATAAATGCTAAAAAGGAGGGTTAAAGTAAAGTGGTACCCATATTTTGTATAAAAAGTGTCACAGAAGTGTTGTATTATGTTCTGTTTTAATTTTTTTGAGGTCATAAAAAAAAAAGTCAAGTGGATATCAGTCCATACCAGTGAACTTTGACTTACTGTTACATTATTTCAGATTTTGAATGAATACAATTGGGTCAAACACATCTATAATTCACTTACTGATGATTAGGCCTCTTCAGAAACTGTAATTTGTCTATTTAGATGCTTTTGAAAAGAACACACAGGAGTTTAAGTGGCACAGTAATCACCTGACTTTCTTTAAACCTGACATATACTATGACCTGGTACAACCCGCCTACCTTAAGTCACCTTAAGTGTGTTTTGGGGTAACATTTAAGTCCATGTCACTCCTCAGTTGTTTTATGAGATATGAATCTAGAAATCATCTGATGTCAAAAGTTGGCATCAATCTTTTCTTTTGTCTCCAGAGCTCTTGAATGTGGCGCCTTAAATTCTTAAAGACATTTCACTGCAGCTGAACAACACAGCGGGTAGACCTTAAAAGCAATCGAAGCCAGGAACCAGAAACTCCAGTTCCCAGTGTGAATGTCTTGTCATTGTGTTTGCCAGGTACGGGAAAGCATCCAGCTTCCTCATGCAGCAACACTTATTGTCAGAGAGAACAAGGTGAACAGAATCTCTCAACAGGTGCTCCACAGGTAAGAATATTATTTACGCTTTTTTTGTTTTTACTGTTTAGAACCAGTGTATTTAGTGAGTCATGTGTTAGAATCATTTGCTTTTGCTATTGATTTGTGATGTGATACAACATTTAATGTGCATCCAGTTGCCAACACATGTCTTCGAAACGTGTTAAATTGTGTAAACGTAAACAAGGGCCTGGTATAAAGAGGATGATGATGAGTTTTAACATTGCTGTATGTTTATACGTATTATTTTTTAATTACTGCTGATATGCCTTAACAGGAAAATGTCTTAATTATGAACATAAACTCTTTTTCTCATACACCTGCGCCTCAACGTGGCTCCTTGTTTTGTGAATAGAGCTCTATTTCGGGCTCTGCTTTCACAAAGGCGTGAGCCTATTTGAGCCCTACATTGTTCGTTTTAAAGGTTAACTATTTCCTTCTGGGTATTTTTATGCTGTTTAGAAGTGACAGAGACTGATATATCCCTGTGTCATTTTTGTTTAGGTGTGGTGTCACAATGCATAAGAGCCAGAAGAGCACAGGTATCACATCTGGAAATCTGCTTTATCGTTTGGTGTTTGTAGTTACTTACTGGTAGTTTGGTGCTGCTTACAGAAAACCTGTTTATACAGCTGATGTTGTCACAAAAGATTAATTAGACAAGGAAATCTTGAATGTGCTTATGTGTAACCAATGTTAACACTCTTATTAATAGTTTGGGTAGTCACAAAGTCTTTTGTTTAAACTGCTTTTGTAACAAAGTCTATTCAGTTCTTCATACTGTTACTTGTTAACTCCCCCTCTAATCCTTCCTAGATAGCACCTACAGGAAAATAAAGTTGAACATTATGTAAACAAAGATGAGATTTAGAGTTAAATACCTCTGTTTATATTTATTTATTACATCTACTTTACCTGTTTTATTCCTGTTTTATTCCTGTTTTATTTGCTTTATAACTGTGTGTGTTTTACCTGCCTCGTTTAGTCTAGTCACGTATTTGTTTTAAAGCACTGACCAGAAGTGGCAACTGTGAATCTCGTTGTATTTAATACGATGACAATAAAGCTTTCTATTCTACTCTATTCTCTATTCTATTAAGCATATTGATCACAAAACAATAGGCTTTTCTTTTGCCGTCAGGCGGGAGTGCGGTGTTCTACAAACCAGTTGGAGTTACAACGGAAGTGAGATCTGGATACCTCTTCAAGTCTCCTCCCCAAAAACGTCTGAAGACAGAGGTGACCGATGTTTGCTCTTTATGTGTGTTTTTTAATTACATTTCATGATTTTTTTTTTTGTAATTTTATTTTATGTTTCTCTTGCAGAAATCATGGAAGAAGCGATATTTTGTGCTGTTCAAAGTCAATGAGCAAGAACACCTACTGAAGTACTTCAGGAGTCCAGAGGAGAAGGACAGGCCACTTGGAGGGATAGACTTGTCGCAGTATGTTCTCACAAAGCACTCTCAATGCCAATTCATTGATAAGTAATTCATTTTGTGGGCGATGTATTTATCTGTCATTTGTGTTCCTCTTTGAGTATCTCATTGTTGTATGTGAGCCCTCAAAATCACCAGAGATGGGGATGGGTCCAGAAGAGCTTCAAGTGCTCTCCATCCTGTGTGCTCTACATCCGGGCAGCCGAGCGGGACTACTTCCTGGTCGGGAAGAACAGGTCTGTCAGTTGTTTTCTTCTTTTTTTTGACAGGCAATATAAAGAGTTTTTAGCTTCTTTACCAACTTTCATGCATTTTACTACACTGTACTGTAAAACCTCCTCACATACCACACCCAAGATAGATACACAAGAATGTTCTTTTTACTTCTACTCTACAAAAACACTTGGTAAATAAGTAGATATTTTAGGGATATGTGAGAATGTCAAAAAAGAAATCTAAAATCTTAATTAAAAGCCGATATCGATGTACTATTTGATCACAGTTTATCAGGGTATTTTTCAAAATAAAGTACAGCCGCTAACATAGACTGGATATAAAAATGGACGACATTACATCTCCCCAAAAGTGAAGCCAAAACATCTTGATCGCCCCCTGGTGGCTGGTTGCAGTATAGGTCATAAAGCCCGCCCCCTCCATGTTGGCGGATGGGAAAAGGGCCAAACTAAAAAGTCAAAGTACACGTCAGATCATTTTTTCCCAAAGATAGTTTCTGTCATTTTAGGTAGTTATTATCACGCTGATGTATGTTCAAGTATTCATTTTTCTGATAAGTTTAGTTTTAATTAGTTATTTGATGCTAGAAAAAAAGGGTGAGACGTCATGATTGGCAGCTGCGAGTCTCTCTCGCTAGCAAGCTGTGGCCATGCTTGGCTCGCGATTGGTTCGGGCGGGTGACCTCGATACCGCGGCTCCACCGCCCGATCACTACTGCGCAGACTCTGGCTCCAAATGACGTCAAAATCTCAAGATGGCAGCTCCTGTATCCGGGATATTTTGGCTTCACTTCTGTACAGTGGGAGGAAGTGGAGATGCGTTGTCCATCTTTATATACAGTCAATGGACGCTAACCATTCTGTTCTAATCAAATCTCATTTATTTGGATTGTGCACAAACGCAGCCATTTAAATCAGTATACGTTTTTCAAAAGAGTTTGGTTTTGGATTTTGTCATGGCATAGTGCAAACAGTCCCAGATATGTGGATTGCATTAATTTGAAAGTCGGTGATGGCGTCACCAGGACCTCACAGCTGGGCTGGCCAATCCTCCTCTCAATGCCCTCGCTGACACTTTCACAGCGTCTCATAAAACACTTCCCCCTGCCCTTCACACTATCTATTTTGGGAGTCCGAACAATCAAAAAGTAATTATGATGTTGCTTTCCTGTTTAGTAGCAGTCTATCAGCTGATAATGGCTTTGCCTTTCTACTCTGCTCACACCAAATTGTCACTATTTCCACTCTGTATTTGACCTTGGAATTGAATTTTAAAATAAATATAATAGCCATAATTTGTGGAGTCTCAAAATTAGGTTTTCAAGTGTTTCATTTGCTCTTTCAGTGAGGAAGTGGACGGCTGGTTCTCTGACCTGTTCGAAGCCCTGAAAAACCGGCCACATAAATGTATGAGTGGAGAGGTACATTGAGATTTTAGTTCTTTATTATGTTTTGTAACAGCTTATTGAGACCACGCGTCTCTTGCACTGAACATTTTTGCATGTTTTTTTTACCAACTATGTCACTGACAATATACTGTACATTTTGTTTTCTGCTAAAGGAAATGTCTAATGGGCAGCAAACAATTGAGGTAAATATTTAAAGTCTGTTTCTCACCTGTTGGCCACAAACCACATCGAAGAAATAGTTCAACATTTTGGAAAGTACCTTTATTCCCTTTGTTGAGAGCTAGGTGAGAAGATTGACACCACTCTCATTGTGTAAAGTTGTATCAATCTTCTCATCTAACTCTTGGAAGGAAAGCAGATAAACATGTTTTTACAAAATGTTGAACAATTTCTATACTTCTTCATCATGTTCATGTTTTTCACATTACTCGTCACCTGGCTCAAATGAAAGCTAACATCCGACAAGTTGCTTTTTTCTTCTTTCACTCCTGAATATTTTTACTTTAAAGGTCCCATATGCTCATTTTCATGTTCATGCATGTATTTTATGTTTCTACTGGAACATGTTTACATGCTTTAATGTCTGCTTGAATATGCCTGTATTTACCCTCTGTAAATATTGTGTACGTTTAAACCTGTGAAATGGTCTATATATTGTAGATTTGGGACATCACAAATGTACACAAATCCTGACGGCTTGTTTAAAGGCACAGTTTCTGAATACGCGAATACACGTGAAATAATAATATGTATTTCTCCATGGATTGAGCGTTTCGATACTTTCACAGAATTTTTATAGGACTTAGATCTGCTTTATGATAAAAAAAGATATGAAAATCTCACTTCTTACACCATTGGACCTTTAATATTACTTAATTTCATGCTATCGACCTCTTCCTCCATTCTCACAACACTTGCTCAGTCTGAATTCCCTCAGTGTCCCTGGCGAATGCAACAAGCCACCACCGTACAGTTACATTAGTTATCTATCAATCAACTCTTTATTTCACTTTTGAAATTAGCCTTCTCTTCCTGTTTTACCAGGTTATTTCAAACCCCATTATGCGGAAAAAGAAATCTACCGCTGAGCCCGAACAGGTTGGTCCATGATGTTGCAACTAAAACTCTGCATGAATTTGGCTAAACGTTCTAAATGCATGCATCCTGTCGATCTGATACTAACTCTGATTCATCAAGTCTGTCAGTCATGACATTCCTTTGTGTGTGAATCTATTTGATTTTGTTGGTTTTCTTTTTATGTGGGGAACGACTCCATGTATCCTCAAATTTTTATTGCATTTTTGCCTTTATTTGACAGAGAGAGAGAGAGAGAGAGATGTTTACGACATGCAACAAAGGTCTCAAGGCCGTAATCGGACCCAGGTTGTTGCGGTTAGATGGCATGCAATGTAACGTGCTACGAAGGCACGTAGGCAAAATTTCTACTCCGCCTCTTGGCCTACATTTAGTCATCGTTTTAGAGATACCCTCATAAGAACATTTTATTCTGGGTGTATTCGGCAGTTAAGTGCCAGGAATTAGGAGTGACTCACAAAATGTAAGAATGATTAACTCTCATTAAATATCAGCCCAGATGTATTTATGGCAGGTGGTGTCAGTGTTGTTATCTAGGTGAACTTTGGCTCAATTTCAGTGAAATGCCCCCACAAGATCTCAAATACAGTTCTTTCTATTGATTTACTGTTGCATGACCCATACACCCAACTACATTACCCACATGTATAACCAATACATCCGACCCAGGGACACCGACATGAATGGGCTGAAAGCATCTACACTGCACATTTTCACTCCCATTTCTCTACAAGGAAAACGTTCTGCTGTCAGAATAATGTAAAAAATATCTATCTAATCTCATCGCATGACTTGTGTGCACATAGGTGCATTTAATTTGTGTGTTTTCTTTTCTTTTTCAGACAGAGTTTCGGTCCATTCGGTCCATGTCTGATCCGTCCTCGAATGGGAAGGTGCGACATCTTAACGTGATTGTTTGTGATTAGTAAACACAAATGTAATTCTAATGAGGATTCTTAAAATGATGTTAGTTTGGGTGTTGGAGGTGACTTTTCTCTTGGTTGCATACAGTACAGTATGTCATATTGGTTTCTGATTGGCTGGCAGGGTGAAGATTATGTCCAAAGACGTTCATCAGAGCCGGTGTATCCGATCTATGACTATCCCAGAAACTACTTTACACAACCAGCGGCAGTAAATGGCGCGGCGGTAAATGGCGCGGCCCGTCGCAAAAGCTTGGACGCAGTGTGAGTGTTGATTATTATATACGTGACAACTGATATATTTAATTGTTTCCAGTTATAATTTGCACAAAAACACTAAAATGATTTGTTTGTCTCTTGTAGATATGAATCGATGATGGAACTTAGACAGGCTCAAGAAGCGTAAGTTTGATTTACAGAGTGACAGAAAACAAATCATGTTTCCTAATAATGACAAATAACTGCTTATTATTGTTGGAATTGAAAGCTGATCATTGTGCCAAATGCTTCTAGGGACCGTGAAGTTGAGCAGGTTACTGCGGGCAGCCTCATGAGGTCGGTCACTCAAGTCTTTGACAGGCTCAAGATGATTTCCCCACTACCTTCATGTGATGAGGATACAGCTGCTGAGGACACAGCTGCTAAGGAAACAGCTGCTGAGGACACAGCTGCTGAGGACACACCTGCTGAGGACACAGCTGCTGAGGACGGGTAAATATCTAACCTAACCTAAGCCATAACGAATAAAGTAATATGTAGTTATAACAGATAGTAAATGTAAATTGAAAAACAAAGTATTCAAAAACAAGGGAGGACCAAAAATGTAATATTAATAAAAATATATAAATCAATATTTTAAAAAAAGAAAAACAACTAAATTAATAGAAAATTAAATTTAAAAAAATGAATAATAATAAAAATAAATATAAATATAAATTAAATTAAATTAAATTAAATTAAATTAAATTAAATAAATGACTAAAACAAATCCACACACCAGATGAGTATATATCAGATTAACTGCAAGGTTGTTTTCTTTTTTGTTGGCCGTGTGTATTTTTGACTTCTCACCTTGTCTTCGGTGCCCTGTGCTCTTTGTGTAACATGTTTTGCCAGTGCCCTAGATTCCGAAATAGCTCACTCATCAGAGGTAACCGCGACCTCATTGGCTCAAAGAGACTGACAACAAGGAGGGTGTTATTTTTATAGCACAGAAACTGTTGACATTCCAGTCAAGAGCCAAAGACAGGCAGCACCTCAGAGCCTGTTTGGCAACTTATGTGCTTGACTAGATAGATAACTTCTCATCTGGGTTATACCTGAACAAAATGGCACTGATCATGTTTACAGATTTATATACAATTGACCCACTAAAATACGTGTGGTGTCAACCTTGTAGAAGCTGAACTTACAGCTCAACTCATCTTTAGGGTGACCAGATCCCGACAAACCAGATGTGGGACAGAGAGTATGTTTGTGTGGGACAATGTGGTACACGTTACCAAGGCTGAGAGGTAGTCTAAAATGCTGATATAATGTCTATCTAACTTAAATAATAAACTTTTCTATTCTGCCCCTTATCTTGTAACATCTCTATGCTTTGCCCGAATGCATCCAGAGATCAGCACGTCTCTTTTTGAGCTGCACGTTTCTTGAACTTGAAATGTGTCGCTTCATGTCGTTCTCCCCCCTTGTGAAATTGAAAAATAACTGGCAAATGTCACAAAAAACTCTGAAAATCGCCTTCCACTGGCTTATAAATATTTTTAAGTAGTTTAAAAATCTTTGTTGTAGCTGCTCTTCCTTTTCTTTGTGGTAGTTTCCATCAGATTCCGCCTAAATCGCAATTTTCTCCGTTGGCCGTGGCGTAGCAAGACGGTGAAATGTTAACCTGCACTTGACCCACGTGTGCGCAGTTTGACAGCAAACACAGCGCCGTGATGACAGCCTTCCCTGCTTTATTCAAAGCCACTGGATAAAAGCCAGATTTTAAAAAAGCGTCTGTCCTGCAGTGGTTTGACTTTTGAAAACTTGAGCCAATGAAAATGTGGGACATCGTCTCAATATGTGGGACGTGGGACAAGGGATAAAAATGCTGTGCAGTCCCTCGTAAAGTGGGACACCTGGTCACCCTACTCATCTTCCATATGTTAGCTGCACTTTGTTTATTATTCTTAGATCCCTAATAAGCTACATGCTGCAGTCACATTAAATGACTACACTGTATCTCGTGTGCCATTATGCTAATTGGAGTCATAGGCTATAGGTTTTCGCATCGATGCAAAGTGAAATGATGTACCTTTTGCTAAAACGTCAGCCACTTTGGCCACAAGTGACACTTATGGGGATACTATGAAGATACCTTAAGAAAGAAAAGGTATTAAGGTATAAAAAGGCTGGCAGATAAAGGCAACCGATACTCTTTACAGCAACGAAAGAGAAACCAGAGCAAAGCAACAGCGGTGGAATAAATAGTGACTAATTGGGGAAGAGAGAACAGGTGAGCAGGAGGTGAAGTGAGTGACTAATGAGGGAATAGGTGAAACTAATTAGGGCGGGGCAGACAATGAAAAAGGTGGGAAAACACAAAGACACGAAGCAAAACAAAGCATGATACATGAGGAGTGAACTATCAAAATGAAACTACAAGACTACAAGAAAAATCCCAGGACCATGACACCAACTCAGTGATGCCCATTATCAAACAATATCTATCTTTGTTCACTTTAGCTACTGGTCACACCAGACCGAGTAGCTGGAAAACCCCTGCGTACAGCGACTTGAGAAAGGGTGTGTTTAAAGCTGCAGTAGGTAGAAATGGAGCAAATATGAAGTTATTTTTATAAAACGGTCACTATATCCTTACAGTAGTGCATGACACAGGTAATCTTAAAAAGACCATATGCCTCTGTGTCGTCCGGTGCTCTTCATGACATCTGCAAGATGTCACAGACCGGAGGAAAATAACCAATCAGAGCCGAGCTGGAGCCTGCCGTCTATGAGAGCCGGCTGTCAATCACTCGCAAACTCCGATCAAACGGTCAAACTAGGCAGCGCTGATCAGATATGATTCAACATTCTGTTACTGTAATGCCTATTTCTCACCTCAAATGTTTTCAGAAACATCTTGTAGTGTACCGTTTAGCTGTAAAATGAGGAAGTTTGTGACCCGGCAGCCATGTTGAGATCAGTTGAGGAAATACCAAGCACCGCCCACCAGCCGGAGCACAGCCAATAGGAACACTCAATAGGAGCGCCCTCTCCATGAAATGACCTGTGATTGGCCAAAGTCTCCCGTCACGGGCTAGATTTATTAAAGCCTGAAAACAGAGCCATGAGGAAGTGCAGAAGTTTAGTTTTCTCTCAGAACACTTGAATTACAAAATGCTGAAAGGTTATTATGGACTTTTTGCCCAATGATGCCAAAAACCTTCTGCCTACTGAAGCTTTCATTTCTTATGAATCAACTTTTCATCATCTATTTCCTCAAAACATTATCTTGCTTTAAGGCTGTGGCAGGTAAAACAACACCCTGACTGCACATCTCTACTTATGCCAGACATTCCGTTTCCTACAGCACCTCAAGGAGGGCAGACTTGATTATTTGTTTATCAAGACGCTGGTTTTAATCACCAATACAGCAGGCGATCAGTTAAAAGCATCCACATTGTGCCTCCTCCAGCTGTTTCATGCCATCATCTCCTGAATGAAAATACTCTTTCCTGCTGCTTGTTTTCCTAAATTTGCTGTAATACAAACCTGCTGTGCTGCCACACTGAAGAACATCTTCTCCACTACATTTGGCAATAACATATGGGGTCAAAAGACTCCTTTCTAAAGTGCCTCTTAATTAGAATTCCTGTTGCTCCTCCACAGTGATTTGGGAATGATTTGCTTCTCCCATGCTGCTTTTATGAACTTTTTAAAAAAAATCTCAAGACATCTGGTCCCCTTTTTGTATAACTGAGAGAGACCTTCTGAGTGTACAATGCTCTTTTACCCTCTGTCAACCATTTCTTCTTCCTTTTATTGTCGTTATTTTCTGCCACAAGGGCAAATACAGTGCCAAAATCTGCTGTGACGCTATCTGGCTGTGAGTCACCCCCCTCCACAGTGCACGCAGATTCAGATGTTGTTTTATACTCAACATAAAGCATCGGCCTTGGCTCCTACTTCACGAGAGCCTTGTTATGGTTTATTCCCGCTGTCTCTCCAAGCTGGACGTTTATTAGATGTCAACTAAGAATACGTCAGCGACTGGCGGCTGATTGTCTCTGAGACAAGTACCGAGATCTGATGTTATAATCCCTAATGCCGTTATTTGTTTTTGCAGAGAAGAAACGCGTCTGACGTCAGACTTCAGCAGCAGCTCCAGCGACAACGGTGCCACCTCTCCAGTAGAGATGCTGGAGGTGGCAAATAAGAACACAATGCATAAACTGAGCTCTACTGAAAGGTGAGATTGACCCTGAATCCAAAAAAGAAACTACTGTACAAAGTTCTTGTAATAAGAATACACTACAAAAAGAGGGACATTTTATGTGGGGTGTGATGATCAACTGAAGCTGAGAGTTAGCATCATTCAACTATTGCTTTACTTGTACAAGGACACATTTGAAACTGCGGCACCGCCTGTGCTATTCAAAAAATCAGAAACAGCTTAGTAATGGTTACAGTGAAAAAATTAAAAAGGTGACTCAGTAAGTAGGTAACCAGAGAACGACACAGGGACGCAGAGCCGACATGTTGCTGGACTGGTTAGAGTGGTTTAGAGACGCTGGTATGATAATAGTTGAATAATAACAAGCAGTGCTCTCCATTAAACATTAGTAACTCAGGCGACCTTGATACCAGAATGTAAATGAGTAGTTCAAAGGAAATTAGAAGTCTTTATCTGTACAGACACTCATGCTACTATAATGGAGGGTGGAGACAATAATACCCACTAGTTTCTGCTTCTGTGTGCTTGTTCACCACATCCCAGGCTGACCGACTTTCATCTGGAGAGTGAAAGGTTTCAGTTTCCT